>OX439000.1:64881990-65059490 GCA_949316495.1 Amphiduros pacificus
GTGTACATGTTCATATCAAAAGGAAAAGTGCCAAAATTGTGTGATCAATGCAATGCCAATTCTCCTTTTTATCATATACAACTAAAGGGTTGAAAGCTGAAATCACAACCTTGGAATCATAGAAATGAATAGTATCCCACAAAATGCTATTTTAATCCTGTGCTCAGTTGGGTGTGAAAATGCCTTGTAGTTCTTTGCAAAAATATGAGCAATTAAACACCATGGGGTGAAAAATTTGTTAATTTCCTTCAAAATAATTTTATTGACAGGGTGTTCCACCACTCAATCACCGGTTTTCTCTCATGTCTCTTGGAACACATATTTCAACTCCATAAAATCACTATTTCAAGGAAGCATAAGGTAAGAATTACGGTTTCTAAAATTGATTTGCTATTTTAATATTCTATGGTTCATATCCTTCAACATGTAGGATGTACCTAACTATTCGTAATCTATTTTGATACATAAGATTGATAGAAATGTGATGCAATGGTTTCCATGCCCTTAGTTTAAATATAGTAATTATATATAGACACATGGCTGAGATCAAACCTGCTCTTATCATTTGGTTTGCAGACAGCTCATGGTTCGTATATGGTGTATAAATGCGTGTGCGTCTAATATAATGCAATCACAATCTTTTTCAATAATATCAGAAATTTGGAAGGTTTCACGATATGTTAATATCATTATCAGATCATTGGTTTCGAACACACACACTAATGACGTTTTTCTCATCAGGTGGGATATCGTTTAGACAGCAAATTCCAATACATCATGTAATGTATACATCAGCCTTTTGTAAAGATGTATTTCTGATTGATCAACATAGCACATTTTAATTGTTAGGCATTATATAGAAAAACATAGCTTGTAGTATTCATTTTTCACCCAATCATTTTCAAGGGATATTGGAAAAAATGTATTTTGCAACATTTATTAAATCTTTAGTCCGATATTGTAGTGCAAATAATATTAAATCTATCAACCCTATAGTTTATAGCAGTGAATCAGTTAAGGATGTACCAGTTCCCACAAGGTTGATATTTTTGTTGATATATTCTGGGTTACTCATGATATTCACAGTGAATAAGGCAAAGACCGTGTTACAGAACATATAGAATTCCCATTGATTTATTTCACATTAATGTACATCAGATCATTAATTTGAAAGTCTAAACAAAACACAAATGGCACTTGAACAAGTAAAATATAAATATAAATACATAAATGAATATTTTGATTAAATAGTGTGATAAAACAATATAAAAATGACAAAGACTAGTCTATGTATTGATGATATTGCCCCAAATGTTCACTTCTTCTGGGACCATTTTCGTCTCTGCATACAAACGTGTACTCCATACATACGCTGTATGTATGCATAGTACGGGCTGTGGGACACAACACTGTTAACATAGGCTTCGCTTACGTCAGCAATTATGGATGTCTGTGTCATTAAGACAGACTCTGACTTTTCCCTCATTAACATCCTGGTGAAAGTTAAACACGTGTGCCATAACCAAACTTAACATTCATTTAGTAAATAATACCCAGTTTTAGATTTATATAACATCAGCATTCATATTAGTACCATTTGTGAGTATGAAGATGGTAATTTACAAGATTCCATTTGAATTTATCGAGTTATTAACACAACTAGGCCGGATCTTTGAAGTTATTACAGGACAGTATCTGTAAGTAACATAAATGTAAGATGCGTTGAACATTTCTGAACAACTATAAATGATCTATCATCATTTTACAACAAATATGTAACTAATAGCTGTACATACAGAAAGAATTCGTTACAAAACATATACAGACTTGATGGTGTGCCACTAAACCATGGACAGATGATATGAATGACTTCCTGGTGACAGGTGAAAGGGTAGCGGAGGGTGATGCAACGGGGCGCCAATATGCTTCAGTGGAAATCAGGTGAATCTTCCTATTAGTGAGGAAATGTTGACGACGATCATTGTAGTTGTTATATCATAAAATATGAACATCTGACATTTTTACAAATCATTTAACTAGCACACACATCTCATAATTGTGGTGAGAAAGGAAATGAAAGATTTCTTACAATGTTTATATACCATTAGAGAATTCTCATAAGGAGTTTGTACAGGATTCTGTACATTACCTAGAATCTCTTATCATGTACATAAAATACACCATCTTGAAACACATTCCGTGTCTCTGTTCTATTCCATGCACAAACCTCATGGCCTGCACCGACTAAAACTCAGTTGAAAATTTAAAATACAGCGAGAAACCTAGGTAAGGATATGTACTGCAATGCAGCTGTGGGAATTCAGTAGTAATAAAATGTACAGATAACAAAACAACAGTTTCATGATTTAACAAATTCTCTGTTTTCTCCTCACATCAGCACAGTTAACATACCGAGTGGAGCCATTTTTACTGGTCTCATTTTCACGTCACAGCAGTGTGTAGTTTCTCGCCAAGTTTAATGTCAATAACATGGTCTTCTTTTTGTCACCAAACAGCATCACGCATTCATTCAATGCACAATTCTCATACATTCACGATACACGTGGATATACCCTTGGGTTTATTCACAACTAAATCCTTGCAATTATTCATTACACACGTCTCATATAATCTCTCACGTGTTTTACTCACAAACGTTAACACAAGCGGACTACTGCTAGACATCAAACCGTGGTAATTATTTCTGACATAAATTCTAACATTTACATACAGGATAGTAACAAAATGACTAGAGTTGCTATATATAGTTATGCTGGCTTTATCACAATATTGTATACCCCACCTTGAGACAAAATTACAAATTTCAAATGCCAGAAGCCTGCATTATTTGGAGGAAACGCCAAACATATTTCTCCACCACTTTAACATCATCTATACACATATTTTATTGTAAATTGTCCTTTTTAAATAGTTGATTAGGCATTAGTTTTCTTTAACTACTCATATTGAGATCCACTTTAATGTGGTACTAAAATGTCGTTGTCACAAAGGACAGTCACAGACCAACAGTTCACCATCACAAACAATTCACATCACCAACTATTCTAATAATAATAATAATAAACACTGTCAATCTAATACTACCGTGTATGTGTTGGCCCCATTCACTAGTTCATATACATGTTAAATTTGTACATTTATTAGTCTATCACAAAACGACATTTAAATGTAGAAATAAAATTTATTGGAAAAGTAATTGTTCATTTCTAAAGCAACACATTTCGAACACCCTGTAATATGCCTCCATACGATTATTGGATCACACAAAGAGAAGACCACGTTATCACAATAAATTTAATACAAATTTGATATTTCATAAATATGGTATTAATCTGCTAAGCATAACCATTAGCTCCTTGTGGGAAGAAAGACGGTTGGTCCTATAGTTTACATAGTTCTGACTACACCAGGATTATTATTATTATTTTCTGCAACATGATCGAGATATGGGGATGACACAATAGGAGTCCATTTATTTTTACGAGGGTATATTGCCCATGCTTACATTAATCCAGACAAAATATTTGGGTCATCATATCTATCTTCAAATTGTCAGTTGGAATGTGTGAATGCACCTTTCAGTTGTGTCAAGATGTCCACTCTCTTCATCAATGGATGGTTTCAAGGTTTCAAATAAAGAATGATAATCTTCAGGGCAACTACCAAATGTCTGCAATGCAGGTTCTTAGTATGGATAATGCTAACATAAAATATGAATTTTCTAAGCAGATTTATATTAACTGTTTCTATATTATGTAGGCCTTCTAACATGAAATTTACCAACATGTTCAGGCAAGAAAATATCACCAATGCTAATTGGCAAGACGATGCAGTGAGACAAAGGTAGTCAATATCACGATATTATGATATTTGTTTTTACATGAAAGGAGGATAATACAATCCCTAAAGGAAATAAATGCTGCAATATAAGAACACATTGTTGATATGCACTTGTTAACCCAGGCCCTCAATTATGTCTCACTAAAGGAATTCACAATTCCAATTTCTGGTAGGGACCAGGTCAATCCATTAGGCGCTATTTTATTGGCTCCCATTACATTACCTATATATATATATATATATATATATATATATATATAAACGGTAATTTCCTTTATTCAATGAAATCCGATATAGGGGCATGATGGAGCTTTTTATCAACAAGTGCACAAGGAAGATACAGATTTGGAGAAGCATTTTGTGCACCATGATAGGAATGAGGATAATGTATCCCTGTACAGGATGATGCATGTTGAGCCACATGCTTCATAGCTGGGGCGGTTGTCAAAACTTTACACAGCAGGGTAACATTTAGACACCAATCCCCATACCATAACATGAGCGATCCTGGTGTGTCGAACCTTTGATGTTATGCTAATATACATATAATATATGAGTATAAAATTACCAGTCTCTCCTTGCGCGGTGGAGCTACATTAAGTTATAAATATACACAATGAACTTTGTGTTTTGTTCTCTTTTGTCATCAACAACAGTAACAAATGCAAATGTACTCAACCACATGCAACATATCTCCCGTGTGGTCATGTGTCCAAGACACTTCCGGTTTAGGACATTTGGAAATATGGTAGAATGACAATAAGTTACACATGCATAAATATACACATTCGCTCTGGAACATGAGGGTGATGCTCCCGAATAGACCCGGGTATATATATAGTATATCTATCTTTTGAGGTGAATTCATGAGATCAAAAAATATCACGAGTGCCATTCAGTCACACACTCCACCATATTGTATCTGTCAGAAACCGGATGTGCCTTACCACATGTTCTGTACCAATTTATAGAAGGAATAAATACATTATCTATACTTTCATAACAATTTCTTTAGCTTTCCTATAACATAACAATATCTGCAGATAGTATGAGCATTATCTGCTCTCCAGTCATCAATAACACGCTCTGCCAGATTGAGAGACGCTCCTTCATGCATGGCATTCTTCATACATACATTGTTCACAGCTTATTACTGGGCAAGTTATATCATCTCTATTCACGCCACCAGAGAATTTTGTTTCTTTTGTTCAAAATGCACGACATTCATTGCAAATAATAAACAAATATGACCTGAGCATGAAATCACATCTCATTGGATGAACCTCGTTGGGTGCATATTATATTATTATCTTTATTGAATGGTCCATAACAAACAAAATATGCCAATCCTTGAATACAAACACATCATTTTTGAAAGTCAGCTACAAAATGTGAATACCTTATTACTCCCAACATGAACATAGAAACATACATTTTCAATCAATGCCTACAGTTGGCGCCTTTGGTCCACAAGTCTTTGACATATATATATGACATGTATGAAAAGTTGAGTTTGAGATATGATGTTGGCCTCTGTGAAAAGTACATCGAATACCTTTCTGCCATTTTAAGTTGAAACGCCATTGGTCTTGGAGCAGTCGATTGTCGTCTGCTGCGTTTCCTGACAGCATCACGCGTGTCAGGGCATATAATTCTTTGATATTTGACCCTGTAATAATGGAGGTACATGACAAAGTATGCTGCTGGATAGTCATAGTACAGGTCTGTTTTGGTGTGGATCATTCTGTGTTGTATAGTGAGGACTGACCATCTAAGTCAGGTGCAGTTCCGTGTGTGTGGTGTTTTGGCATGCTTTGAGGCAGGGCTTTTGCGACATCGTTATGCCACATTCTGGAGTTATGTAATTGTAAGTATTTCCTCTGATTTCACAGCCTCTTTCCACTTAGGCTGGTAACTGTTGTTCATGCCAATAATCGATACTATGCATTAAACCAGGTAGGATTCTATTATAAACTTGTTACTTCGGGTGATATAGATTTGTAGCATAATTCCACAAGTATAATATCATCTTGAAAGCACAGCCATAATATCTCAATATCATAATCAACACCTAGTTTCTGATCTTGAGATGTGACGTCAAATATGCACATGCATATGTTTTGATTTTGACAACACAAAATGATGACGAAGGACATATTTTGTTTGCACTAGTTTACACATTGTGAGCAGTCTAAGAAATGTTGTAGTAGCCGTTTGGTGTTTGGCACTCGTTGTATAAACTAGCCTCTTTCAACATAATGGAATTTGAGGGTGCAGTAGTTTCAAAGAAAATCTCTGTGTATGAATTGTGAAAGAAAAGACTATTGTATGTGTGAAAATATGAAGTGCCAATCACTATACAATGCCCGTTGCATCACCAACTGTCTCCTCGTGAGCACATTTATTCCTGCATAAGCTGATCATAATTATCATGAAGTAGGTTTGTCATAATATTGCCATGATGTCATAAGTGAGCACATATCTGTCCACACAGTGTCACTTGTGTGACGTGTCCGAGCACTGGTCATGGCAGTCATATTGATGACGTCACAGTCCTCAGCAATGCCACCTGGTGCTTGCACCAAGCCCTCCTTACCACACCTCCTACTGACCCTCCAAACAATCTCCTGCTTCCACATGTTGGGTCCTACTCAGAATGTGGTAAATCCCAAATATACACGTATGTATAAATATCAAAGGTTGCCTGTACAAGAGTGTTTAGGTCAATGCTATAAACGCATTGTTCAATAATTTCTTATTGTACAAGTTTTTTGTATATTTGTGAATTTAAAAACCTAGGATATGAATCCCTGTGCATGAGTGTGTAGATCTGCAACTGGGCCTCATCAAATGTATGTGGCGTAGGGTCCACCATATTCCTATTTATCACTTCTCGTACTCGCGAGTCTAAACTCACCTGTAATAATGCAAAAAATAAAATAATGAAAGTACATCATATAATTATTCATGTATTCATTTATTGTGCCACTTTATTGTACCTATGCAGCACAATTTAGACAAAAAGCCTCCTAGCGGCACGCAATACTTCCTCCTTATTTAGGGCTTTGTTATGTAATTGTGTTATGCTTTCCTGTATGTTGTCATGGACACGGTTATATATATATATATATATATATATATATATATATATATATATATATATATATATATATATATATATATATATATATATATATATATATATATATGTGAGATTGTGGAGATTGTGGAGAAATCGCAATGTTTAGGTAACCTGTGTCTGTGTATTCATTAAGTGGGATACAGACGGCAGATTGATATCGATTGCCAGCTAAACGCAATAAGAGGGCAAGATTGACTGTACCTGCGGTGGTCCCCGCTGACAATTAGCCATTGTTGCAGCTCCATCAATGTTTAAGCGTACACACAGATGTGTTTGTTCATTGTATTACAAGCTGGCTGTGTGATTTTGTCTTGCATAACACGATATACTGCATGATTAGACGGTGTCCACCTCATCCTACACTCTTAGTGTACCTGTCTACGTCATCCACCAAATATATTTCTTGAATAACAGATTCAGGCTTGCTTGGTTAAATATTGGATGTTTGGTGGATTTCTATTTTGGCTACATTAGTATAATACTAATATATTCTTTCTGACAATAGTCCGTTTTCAGAACTGTTTTAAGACAGACTGTTCAGTACCCGAAATGTACAATTTACAAAAATATAGTCATTGTTTTGCTATTATAAAGATCTCGCACCAAATAAGTAACTTTGTTAATACTATTTAGTTATTTACAATACGTAAATATGGTCTCTTGCAACTAATATATAAATGACATATTGGAAATTGGTGTAAATATTGTTGAATTTCTTGCCATTTTAACATTTATAGGTAAAATTTAACATCAAGTTCTCTTGGATATTTCAAACGCAATGTTGTACAGATGTTGATAGACAAGGTATTAACATAACCTGATATGTAAGTCACATAAGACAGGGAAAAGGTAGTGAACCATACCCCCCATTTTGAACACTTTTATGGTACTATATGTCATTCAGATCTGTTCGGTGCTGAACGAGCTTTTCAGAGTGAAAACACGCTCACTACAAACCAAGATGTTAGCACCTCTTAGATTGTAAGTCAGGAGTTTACCACGTTTAATGTTACGATATAACATTCAGATATTTAAGATATTTCTTTAGCCATAATCCATAAATTATATAGATGCTGATAGAGGTTCACAGAGTTGATAAAATGTTCATTACAAGCCAAAATGTTCACAAATCTTTGTTTGTAAATAACAGCAAAGAAAGAGTGCAAAACGTTTATACTGCACCTCCATTTTTGGTAATATATATTAAGATATCTTAGATTCATAACAAGCCAAAATATTGCCAAATCAAGAATTATGATTGGTAAAGATATCAAATAAAATGATTTACTTAGATAAGAGATCCATTTTCGAAGTGTAATCAAAACAAATGTTAGACAAAATTTCAGTATACAATTTGCTGAGTAAGAAGTTCAGATCAAGTTTCTTGTTACCACCTGTCTTACTCTGACTGTCTACAGCTTCTGAGACATGTACCCATTATCCTGGCCCATGGTTTTCATATGTGGTCAAGGCAATAAGGGATGCTTGCCTTCATATGTCACCCTTGTACATGCCCAATGAAAGGTTGAGGTCTGAGACGTGTTTGGAACAAGGGGCATTCATGCAACCCCTGATTACATCAATGGTGTCTTATGATTCTTGCATAACTTCCTAGACATTCACCAGTGGACAGAAAATAATCATACGTCAGATGAGTGGGCAGGAACAGAATTCTTGGGTGTCATACTGAACATTATTTCAATGCACTTCATTAGACATTGCATCTCTCTTTCCATACAGGTGAACTGAAACCACTAGCATAGTTGGAGGAGCAATGGATCTGTGCCTTTCTTGATTATATTAGTGGTGGCCGGGAGGTGGTGGGTTTGACTCTCACTGCCGAGAGTGTTAATTTCGCAATGGCAAAAGCTCGAAGGTCAACCTAATATGGCGATTGCTGCTGAAAGGGTTGTAAAAACACCATTTCACAATTTTATTCCAAACAGGTGCACTGACAGACTGAAAACCGTCAATGCCAATTAGATATCATAGTATATTTAATATCATGAACACATGTGTCAGTAATGCTTGTTTACATGTTAGGTACAATTAGATAAATGCTTGGAAATTGAATTACAGATCTTACCATCCAGAAAACATCAAAGGATTAGCATTTTACAATCAAATTATATTTATTTCAAGACTGCTTGTCTCCAGGTAAGGTCAATGGCCTTGTTTGTTTGTTTGTTTGGGGTTTTACATCACTTTCAACATTATTTCAGTTATTTCGTGATGAGACCTACTTGTAGCAGATATAGTGCTGCCTCACTGAATTGTCATGTCGCAGGTCCTTGACATGACAACCCACCCGGTCACAGATTTACAGGGACAACGGGTTAACCCTTTGGCACAGGCCTCAGCTCATGTGGGAAATTGTATCATGAGTTCAATCCCGGCACGGCCGGGGTTCGAACCCACGACCTTTGGATCACCACAGAGGAACTGGTGCTAATAAGCTGGCGTCCTAACCAACTGCGCCACGGCCCGTGGCCTTCAATGGCCTTGTATCAGTGTGTGAGCTTTTCAAATAGGGTACCTGATTGAAACAGTCATATAACATTCAAGGACAAAGTATACAACTTTTTGTTTTGTCTCAGGATTGCTGGTTTCCTTACTAGGTAAATATCAGTCTATGCACCTTTCTCACAAGGGCCTTGATTTGTATGGTCACATATCATTCAATGATAATTTGTTCAGAACTAATAACACTAAATTTGTTCTAATAACATTAAATGATAACAAATACTAAAATCAATCTTGTTTTGTTTCAGTACTGACTTTATGGCGTGGAAGGACAATGACTTTAGTGCACTCTTTTAAAAAGGTCATTGATCGAAACTATAAAAAACAATTCAATGATAAACATGTACCTGGTCTTGTGTCCAGAAAACATCTTGTTTCCATGTTTGGTCATTAAGATGATAAATGATCTTTTGAATGTTGTTTATTATAATAAGGGCCCTGATTGAAAAGGTCACACCTCATTACAGGATAAGTATCTTGGATTTGCTCCGTTTCGGGACTGCTTATTTTCAGGCAAGGTCATTGACCTTTTACTGATTTGGGCAGTTCTGACAAGAGCCTATTGAAAAGGTCACATTCTATTCAAGGATGAATATGGTTTTGTTTCAGGACTTGTTATTTCCAGTCAAGGGCAATGAACATATATTTCAGATCAGTTTAGTATAGGAAAGGTTGAGGACATTTTACCAATTTGGGAAATGTCTTACAGGAGTTATTTATATTTCTATAAACCAATTTGATTTCAAACACAGACTCTTTAAGAATGTTTCATTCAATGGCCTTTTGTATTTTTTCTCAAAATATTTCGGTGACATTAAGCTGATGGTGTGTGCCTGTTTTTATCTCTATTCATTTATTACTATTCATTCATTACTATAAACCCAGTTATATAGTGTCCTGAATGCCAGTAGCATGGTAAATAATTTCAAGTAAAGCTCATGTCAATAAATATTAAACATTTATAGATACCAATAAACGAACACCTTTAAATAATAGTGATCAGTATTGAGGGTTGCTTTAATTCTGTGATTGATTTCTATACATATAATATTTTTGATATATTTTGTTTTTCTCTGTATCAGGAAATGCAATGTGGGTTACATCCTATAAAAGCGGATTATGATCTTGATCCAATTCAATAACATCCTTTTGACATAGATATCTCATATTTACTTATGACAAATTTATGATCATTGTACAATCAAATTGATATTTATTTTATGATATAACTGAGTTGACGAGTTAACAAATTTGGGCAATTTACAATTATAATATTAACTCAAATGGATTTAGTGACTAAATATGTCATTTATGTACTATGTAATATTACATGTATATTTATGTAGTATTTTATTTTGACAGATAAAAAACGTTCCATTTTAATGCGTACCAAATAAATATGTATACCTACCTCTTTGGGTGAAAGTATAGAGATATAATCCTCATATATTAATCTTGCTTTTTCCTCTACTAATTCTGGATTTTCTTCCTTTTTTAATTCTTCACATGCTAACCAAAATAGCATGTTTTCTTCGCTGTACTCTGACCGCAGGAATTCCCTAAATACTTTTCGTCCTGAAAATAATAGAAGCACCAATGTATATATATTCATTCCATGAAATAAAATACAATGACGGAATATATATATATATATATATATATATATATATATATATATATATATATATATATATATATATATATATATATATATATATATATACTGATCGCAGATGTGTGATTTGTGAATTGGAAGAAAGTAAATCGCGATGAAAACAAACACAAAACAGAAGAAGAAAACTGGCGTAAATAATGTTTAATATCCTACTAAATCTGCCTTGTTATATCGTAAACATTCTAAATAGTCTCTGACAAACCCAAGAGTCATTTTACTGTGTTATATGGCACACACAAGATAAAGGTTTCCTGTATGCATTGTTTGCAATAAAATTGGACACGAAAAAAGACATGCACTTATTTTAGTATGCACTACTGCCTTGGTGGGTCAGTGATGTTCACTACGATTATAAATATAATCAAGCTTATCTAACCAAAGACAGAGTTTCAGGGACAGAACGCTTTGAAAGGCTGAGTTTGCAACTGCAGGGGTATTCCTTATAAAACTGATCTCTAACTCGAGATGAGACATGTCCAGGACCTCCCCCAGTTGTTGCTCAAAATTTTGTCTTACCTCCTGAAAAGAGATAAAACAAAATTAAGAATTTATCAGAGAATCCACTTTGTTTGGTTTATTCAAAGTGTAGAATTCACAAGGGAAATTATGTGCTAAATGGTTATTGGCCGCTTCTATCGATTGTATATTGTATATACAAAAGCAATTAATATCGATCTCAAGCCTTTCACACAAAGAGCGACGGCAACGCAATCATTTCAATACTTGAAACATTTATGGGGTAATTTCATGCTTATCTTGAATACCCATGGTACAAAACGGTTTTTTATACTTTATTACCTCATAACAAAAGAGTATAACTTTTACATCCGTTTATACCTTGTTTTTAAATATTATGTACAAGGTTACAGATTGATGTCTATATATATATATATATATATACAAAAATGTATATACATGGGTCCCAATTATCGTACCTAATCACATGCCCCCATAAAGCAATCAGTAAAATAGTAAACAAGATCAAGATATTATATCTATCAGTGTAGTAATGCTATCAGTAACCACTGGATTATGCACAAGTATTGGCTATAGGCTCTGGAATAATCGTGTTACTAAATCAATGCATTCTACAGTGTTTATAGTATGTTTTAAAGCTTTGTATTTGTATGTCCATTGGAGTTCAAGGACTCTTTTGAGGTTATGATATATATATATATATATATATATATATATATATATATATATATATATATATATATATATATATATATATTATACGCTGTGGTCTATGTCTTCGCATAATGGAATAAAATTGGCTGATTCTGAACCACATCAGTTGCATTGTATTGCTATGTATGTATGTGTGTGTGTGTGTATGTGTGTATGTATGTATGTAGAGAGAGAGAGAGACAGAGAGAGAGAGAGAGACAGAGAGAGAGAGACAGAGAGAGACAGAGAGAGACAGACAGACAGACAGACAGACAGACCGACAGAAAGAGATGCAGAATGACAATAAGCAAGCGTAAACAACACTTCAAAAATTAACTAAGCAAAAGATAAGATAAGAAGGGTATTTATTGGCAATCCAAATATTGAAGAGATACATATATGTACATAAAAAGTGTTACAAAATAAAACAAATTATACAATACGAGACAAAATTTACAATATTGCTAATAACATTATAGCAAATCTATATACAAGCAAAGCATCATATTTATACTATAGTCTCTCGTCATGATATGGATTGTCAGGAATTGCTCTGGTTGGAACTTTACTGTTCTGTAGGTGACATAGTGCATAATTAATAAAGCTTCCTTTTGTCCTGTATACTCTCATTTTGGGGATTTCAAATGGAAACTGATTTCTTAAATCATTTCCCTTTGCTTTGGGATCAAGTGATGGAGTTTGTGACATGGATCACAGAGTTTATTGAAATATGCTTTGCACAGTCTTTCTCTTCTGTCTTTCAGTGGTAAAAGCTTGCCTTCTACTAATGTTTCTTCATATGAGAGATTGGGGAAAACTATTTTTAGGGTATGCTTTTGTATTAGCTCAACATCTTCAGACATAGCTTTAGTAATCCCTGGGTGCCACACTTGGCATGCATATTCCAGAATGGACCTTATGTGGAAGGTGTAGTCTTTGACCAGATGGTGACTTGGGGCTTTACAGCGGTGTAAAACAGTTAAGAAGTGCAGGTTCTGGTTAGCCTTACTTGATTATTTTGGATATATGCATGACCATTTCAGGTCATTGGAAATGAAGATGCCCAATAACAATATCATTTCCAATATGCAGTGGACTCAGTTCAGGTGGCTCATTTGAGACGCTTATGAAGAAATTTTTTGGTTTTGACTGGATTAGGTTGGGTATCATTGGTGCCAGTCCAACCCTGGAGGGTGTCCATTGCTCCCTGCACCAAGCTCCCCTGTGGTGACAGCTTGTGGCCAATTGCCAAGACGCTAGTGTCATCTATGAACTTAATGCCCTCACAGGGCTCCGTGAATTGTAAATCATTTATCATGATCAGTAAGAGAGGTCCTAGTTTCGTACCTTGGGAGACACCACCATTGATATTGACCCATTCTGAAAATATGTCTCCCATCTTAACTCTCTGCAGACGGCCACTTAGGAAGGATGATATCCATTCTACTAGACATCTTGGCACTTCAAGGTACAATAACTTCTGGATCACAATGTTATGGTTAATATGATCAAAAGCTTTCTGGAAGTCAACTAGCACTATCCTTATATATGTTCCCAGCTTGTCAGTCGCAGAGAAAGCCTTGTGCCTAAGGTATACTAGGGCATCAACAGTGGAAGAGCCTGGTAGAGCTCTTGAAGCAATTGCACTTGACATTTAATTATGATAATAATGAAATCTGTTATCACTATTTTCCATTTTCTTATAAACAATATCATGTGTAAAGGTGAAACATCACTGCCCTTAATAATATAACTGCACATTTTCTTAATAATATCATATTTCCTGCATTTTCCCCATACTTCTAAAACATTATCCAATTTTGATTTCCAAGATATAGTGGTAGACCCCAAACTTGAAAATCCTGAATGAACATCTCAAAGGTCTTTGATCGGATGGAATCCTATCAGTGTCTTGGCAAACTTGCCAAAGAGGATAAGGACTTCACCTTTATCGTATATGCTTATACGATGTGTTTTTTAGGTTTTCAAATATGATTGTTTACCAACTTGTTCCTTTTAATCGCATCCTGCAGATAATAACCTGAGTAGTGAAAGAAATTTGTTTGTGCTTTCTACATTGATCCTCGGTAGTTACAATGTTTAATGCATGCATAATGCAGTTTGTCAGCCTCAACCTGTAGGCCCTTCTCTCTCCTGCTTCCTCTGTGCGTAAACACCATTTGCAGCCTCTCCGTGCCTGCGTCCTTTCTTGTTGTCTCTGCCAAGCAATTACGCTTGGTGTAGTAGGGCAAACACAGTCACTGTGATGTCTAACAAGACACAGCGCCTAGGTGTACCCCTTAGGCAATCTACAAGTCTCTATTTTCTTAGCCATTATTGATCACAGATACCTCTATGATGAGTACATATTTGGTAAAGATTCTAGTCCAGTCAGGGTTTCTTTTAACAGAGTGTAATAGGTCAGGCAGGTCGACTCAGTATGGAAGCCATCCTAAGGCAGTATCTCATCTCGAGAATGAACAGATTCTGGATATAATGGTCCCTCCTTCTTTTGGTCAGTCTAAAAGCCCAAGGGCACCTCATTCGGGCTAAATCATTGCTAGTAGTCCTTGTTAAAATATTAATATGGTGACCTATTTATAGGGATGATGTAGTGGTGGTATATGATATGCAGAGGACTGTGTAACAGGATATGAGTGTCTGTTGTATGACAGGGGACTAGCACCACACTGATGTGCTGGCGAATAAGCTCAGAAAGGCGGCGTACACCAAGCATAAAAGGGTCACTAAGGAGGGTGACATCTCCCAAACTCTACCACCAACCTGGCATTAACTAGCCACACACAATGCAGTGGTCGCGTGGAGGCTGACGGTCTTCTCCGATCCTGCACACCACCACATATAAACATCTGCCTTCATTACCACAGCTCAACACTACCCATACATTGTGGCTACGACTATAACACTACCGAGTGCCGCGAGACCAAGCGCATATTTATTTATACATTTATATGTATATACTCACCACTACTTGTCATTACTTTATCAAAAGACTCCGACCAGGTCCGTATCTCTTCTTGTGTGGGCCTGAAAATATATATAAGATAATGTAGGTGAGAGTTAGAATAGGGATTTAGAAAACAACAATCATGTGAACGAACACTATATAGAGGAGGCAGGCCTTGAAGGCAGGACTGCAGCCCGAGCCAGGTACAGATGCAGGAAAATCGATCGGTCTAGCGGGGAACAACATGGCAGGGGCGGCTACAGGGACACCAGCTACCTCCTCCTATATGTGCTCAAATATATGGCATTTCCGTATGTCCAGTCCCGTTTTGTAGCCTTGTGGCAGGTAGGGAAAGCTAGATAAGCCTTACATGTCAGTGGCTGGGCCGTCTTGAGGAGTTTTGCTAGGCGGAGGAGGTTGGGATACAGAGGCTGGTCGAGCGCTGCTCCTCCTGCGATTGGCGTTCGTATTATCTGCAATACACTGGTCTGAGTCCACTCGTCTGAAACAGAACATATTCTCCATCCAGACGAAACCTGTGTTCGCCTTGTGTGTAGCAACCTACAGACAATCTCCCCACGTTTATAATCCACAATAAGCTCACGGCATCTTGCTATCTCAGGTCTGCATAAAAGTGGTTTTTCCAACAGAGTATCTCCTCCATAGTGGATCCTGCCCTCTCACTGACGAGTCGACAGGAAGTGTGGGCTGCAGCGCGGCAACCCATGTGCACTACGTCATCGTTGAGTGTGTTTCACTGGTGCCTACGACATCAGATCGGGAGCCAGGCGTGCAGCAAAATAGGAACTGAGGAGAATGAATGAAATGTTGTTCTGATCAAAGCTGCTGTACAGAGCCATGTAGAGTGTCCGTTTATACAGGTCAATGGAAATCAATGGGAACCCCGCATGTGTCAGATTGTCATAATGTAAGATTGCATAGTCCTTATCTCATTCACCACATCAGATAATATCATCAGTGATAAACGCAGAAGCACTGTCTATTATGATTAGAATATCTAGTTGGACAGTTGAAGGATAGCTATGCCAGGCAGTCTGTGTTTGCTCGCATATAAAGCTCTATGTATATATGTACATACGTGTTATGTAATGCCAGATGCTTGGAAACCCTGTCTGACCGATGAAATGAGTAATTTGAGAAGAGAAAGTTGGGCCTGATCTGAGAAGTCATGTCTTATTATCTTCATTATTTATGCTGCAGTACAATAAAATACTTAACGTGTAATATAATATAAAGACATCTGTCATGTTTAAATAGATTTCAGTACTGTGAAGGAGGGCATATTTAGTAACTGATATTGTTATTCCCAGGACAGAACATTGCTCAGTATAAAACGATAACAATAATGACATTTATGAACGTAAAACATTTTGGTCAACCTCATGTTTCAACGTAGGTGAATTTTGTTTAATTGTCTCAAATTGAAACATTGATATTACATCCATGGCTAAAGACCCAAACCGTTCACCGACAATTCCATCTTTCCAATAATATGTATATCTATCTGAGGAAATGAGGAAATAAAGCCATTATTAAGGATTAATCATTATTCACATTACTCCTAAAAGGTATGTGATGAATGTCATTACTTTAAACTGACAAGACAATACCAAGCTAATGTCATCACTCTAATAAATGTTTTACATACTCAGCAGTCGGCCATTTTGAGTAACAAATGGTTGATATAGAACATGACCAATGACCTAACCACGCGGATGCAACATGATAACCGGTCACTTTGTTGCTGAGTGATGTTTTGTTCAGATTAAGATCTTTGAATGTCACTGCTATACATCATCTCATCAGAATCATTTTTATTCTGTGGGATCTTGATCTTTAAGAATAACGTTTAAGGAAACAGTTGTGTTAACAACCAAAGTGCATATGGGATTGCAAAGTTAGATATTATCTTACATGCTGTGGTAAACGTCACAGATGGGTTACTTGTCATCTGTTTGTGAACCATGTGGATATGATAATTTAAAAAAGGTTATGAAAGCTCCAACAACCTCAGTATGATACATCAATGGCACGAGAAATCCATATTTATATCTAAATACGTGACAAATATCATCTTCAAAATAGTCTATACCTGATCGGCCGAGACCATAAGACCCAAGTTGCAAAAGAGAACAAATCAGTCCACCATGCAACAAAGCATCTCATTTGAGGTGACCTGCCCACTGTGTGAGGCCAGTAAGATACACTTGTCAAGTGTTTAATCTGCACACTTTTTCATGGCCCTGACTGGCCATGCTGATAATCAGCTACCGTAGAAAATGCATATGCATCATATTGCCATTTCATTGCATTTTCTATCTGATGCAATACAATCGCATTTCAGAGATTTGTTTTAGTAAATTCAGAGATGTCAGAAATGTGGGCTATTGGTTATTTTAGTTCTATATATCATTTAAATAATTCTATTGTAAACAAAAAATCTTATTAGGATCTATATCTGAATAAAAAACTTTCTAAATAGTATATTGTTCAACAGCACAGTGTAATTTCTTTTTCAAAAGAAATCTTTCTTGTTACCTTATTTCTTTTAAATGACAGAAATGTTTGCAATATACAAACGACTTCTTGTAGTCAGCATAGTTCTAATTAATGATGTCTCATAAAAACCTGCAAAAGGTGCTGATTGGCATCCACATGCTTTCTACATATAAGGTCATACAATTGACCTGCTAGTGACAGACTCACGTACTGTTATGTGCATCTGACATATTACAACACCATTGCTTTATATTTGGATCATTTCTAGAAAAAAGACAGTAATGGTCAATGAGAACAAACCCTAAGTAATGGTAGCTCTATAGACATCAATCTGTGTGATTTAGCTTTGTTAAATGGACAAATGAGGTGTTTTGATTTCTACGTCCTATGTAAATGAATTACATGATTTAAAACCTCAATAAGAAACATAATATTAGAGGCCGAATTATATTAGACAAGTATAACGTCCACAATTAAAATGTTTCTGGGATAACAAATGCAAAATTTTTTTTTTTTAAATGTGAAATAAACAATATATTAACGCATAGATATTAATAATATTTCGTCACATCATCCTTGTTACAAGCACTTTTCAACCAATGGAATTGTTTACCCTCTTGTATTTCTGAGTATTTCACCCCCAACATTACTGATCGCATGGAGGAAACGCAATTAAAAGATATTTGTAAACTCAAACAATGAAAAAGCTTACAATGAAATGAAGTCAAGGGGTCATGTACAAAAGGCAAGACAATGGTTTGTGATAACGGCAATACTGCAACCCGTTGAGATCTTCTGTATTCTTCAACTGTACACAAGCCGCCTAGAACCTGTGAGCCATGACTAGAATGTGAAACGAATAATGCAAAATGTTTGGTGCCTTGAACATTAAAATCATATTCTACAATGTGTACCCATGAATGTATACAATATTGAAAAATATTAATACAATACTTACGGTTCTTCTTTTTCTATAGGATCTAATTGTGTAGGCTTTGATGGGTTACGATTATCCTCTCCATTTCTAACCGTTAAACTGAAATGTAAGAACAAGATACAATAAGTAAGAGACAATCCAGTACATATATATAACCATACCTATGAGCAACGAGATCAGAAGAGTCTCATGTAGTCACGTTGCTATGAAATACCTTAAGCGATTGTAGGAGCGATAGACAACTATAACAACTATTGACCTGACTATGAGGTATTAAAAACGAGTGTGGTCACGGAATGACCACCATAATCCTGGTCTATGGTACCATTTGTAATGTAAATATAGCCATCATTACCCTGATACATTTGGAATGTAGACCACTCCAACTGCAATAACTCTAGTCAGATGTACTTTATCTATCACAGACAAGTCTAACCTGTCTGTAATAGGTTAACTACAAACCTCATGAGAGGTTTCATATGTATTACAGACATGTTTAACTTCTATAATCCTCATAAGAAATATCATGTGCAACTACTATAACCCTTGTGAGAGGTCAAATATGAACTTTAAACAAGTATCACTATCATTATTCTTGTCACAAGGGCAATATGCATCAAAGACTGGTAAAATAGTATCATACAATATACAATATCATAAGTATAACCCTGACCAGAGATGAAGCATGAGTTACAGATAGGTCTATTTCAAATAACCCAAACTAGAAGTACAACATGTATGTAGGTAGACTCATATACACATGGAATAAAGCTGACAGGTACGACAACACTCTCATATGTTCTAGATACCCTGATGTATGCATTACAGATTATTGTGTTATTAATGTAACCCTGGACATTGTATAATTAGGTAAAGCACATAGATATTCTTAATTGGTCCGGTTCAGTATTATACGGGCACTGGGAAATTAAATAGAAACTTGTTATAATTGTTTTAACGTCATTCAAAAATGTTTATCACTTTTTAGTATCACTATTATAGGAAATTAGCACAAGGGGATATCTCTCTCTTGATCACAAAGTATTATTTTTTGAATTGTAAAAATTTAAGGTCACTCAAAAAGGAATAATTTTGGCCATACACATGAAATACCCTTTGGTATCATTTAGGAAATATTTTATCTCAACTCAGTCGTATACCTCTCATTCCCCAGTCCAAAATATCACATACAAGTTTCCATTGATTTGATCTGGACTGCCTTGAAGGTTACAGATGGACTTGAGACTACGGGTCCTCGAGGCATTATTGTCAGTAATGTCATTAAGGCACTGCAGGACCGTAGCAGAGCTCGTAAAATCTATGCCTCTATTAACCCATTTGAGCAATTTGAAATGTGTTTTACCGAAGGTTGTACATGTATCTATCATCATGCAGAGCTTCAATCCTTTTTTATCGAATACCCGAAAGTTGGTATTAAAGGTTTAGTGAAAAAAAAACCCGGAAATGACATTGAAACTAGATTCCTAGGAGCTGAATATATAGATGACAGAAAATACCATTTGTCGGCCCAATAGTTGTCAAAACCGCTACCAACTACATTGTTTGATTAACCAAACAGTATGCTCATTTGGCATTTTAGCCAGTTTGTTGTTGGCCTTTTTTCTTTGAAGAGAGACCGAAAACATCCCTTTGGACATTGTTTTGCATTTATCTAAATTGTTTAAAACATGAGCAGGAACAGGAAATGAAGCAAATGTATTCATTAGGTAACTCATATCAAGTTCGCCAATCACCAAACTGTCCCCTTTATACCTGAGACAGCAATATATGGGACTTCCGGTCCCTGTTAATACGAATAGACGCATTGATCAGGAAATTGCCTAAAATAAAGAATGCATATAAATATCTATCGATATATATATATTCTACGATGACAATGTAGTATTGATACGTGTTGTTGGATTTGTGAGAATCTGTAGGCAGGTAGGAGACCCCTGGTTAGTAGCCCGCCATTACTGACGTCATATAAAGATACATCAAAGTATGCAGCAGATGTGTGCTCAAATGGTGAATATGTATCCTCAGGAAACGGAAAAGTTCAAAGACCAAGTATTGTTGATGTTACCTGATCCTGGTGATTATACTTTACAATTAGCACACACATTTCACTTCATAACACGTTTTGAATGTCATGTTGAAATTATGCTTGTTTGCTTGATTTGAATAACAATTATATGTGTATTGTAAATAGTTGTTGCCATTGCTGTTAATTTATAGCAAAAGTTGCTGGCAGCGCATTTACCAGTAACTTGTGATGTAGATTAACACCAACTTCTAAAAATTTAAATGGCTTTAAAATTCTACAGATCTTAATTTGCTTCGATTTGTATTGCTATTTTTTGTAACAAGAAGTGTCCATTTGATATATGTTTGCCTCTCTAAAAATCTCATGAGATCTCTCTTGCAAAAGGTGAAGGTTAAAAATTCTATTACTGGCTGGACGACCTTTTCTTTTATTGAAATAGGTTGGATTAATTTATATTATGAGTGCTTCGAATATTACTTTGCAATTTAAAATGTCAACAAACGATGTGAATAGTCATAGAAATAATGGATTACGTATATGAAAAGGTTTGATTTTTGATATATAATTATGTAATAATAGATGATTTATAAAACAGCACATGTTGTTTTATGTTCAACAGTATTAGAATATCATAATGATTTTAGTTACAGCAGAAATTTCTGTAAAATACCGCAAAATGATACAAGCTGATATTCTGCAGTCACATATTGAAGGGTACGTATGGGGCGATAAGTTGTGATCATTTTAATATTTTTTTCTGAATGTGTGATATACCTTGTTTGCACCTTTATGTTTTGGTTCATACTCTTTTCGACATTAAGAAATTCCGTCCTAAAATGACAAAGTAATTGTTATCAAACTATGAATCATGCTGCTCTATAATAAATTCCTTATATCACAGAATGTGATGCTGCTATTTTGTATTAATGTGATGATATCATTGCTATATTGTTCTGTTCAGACAGACCTCAGATCATTGCACGATGATCGACTGTAGCAATGATCTAGAAAGCACTTTCTGTGGGATGTGAAAATATCAACTCTAGTCTTAAAACCTGTTTGTCAGAAAACACTTGCTATATATATATGTATATATATATATATATATATATATATATATATATATATATATATATATATATATATATATATATATATATATATATATTTATATATATATATATATATATATATTGTATTGTATTTATTTTATTATAGTGACATAGTACTATTACATTTAAAGTAAAGAATATATTGTACAGATATGAGTACCCAGCCATATTAGGCTTATTAGTCACTTTAAATCAGTTACTATAATATAACATATTTCTCAAATATATATATTTTAGCTTATCTATATTGTAGATAAGCTAAAATATAAAATCCAGATGCAAGAAGTCAGAGATAATCCAGTCACATAATATGCTTAAAAGTTGCTATAATTCCTGAATAAATGTCCAAATGCTAAATTTTGAATAATCGCTATTACAAGGAAATAGGATCTCTATACATTTTAAACTTGTGTGTATTTAATTTCAAACTCGACAGAGTACATCAAGGACCCACGTGACATTAAGCATTATATAGATGACGTGTAAGACTGGTTAGAGATACAATATACGTGTGTAGGCATGGTAGACACATATAACGACTGTAACCCTGACTAGAGGTACCATATACGAGTGTAGGCATGACAGACAAGTATAACGACTGTAACCCTGACTAGAGGTACCATATACGAGTATAGGCATGGCAGACAAGTATAACGACTGTAACCCTGACTAGAGGTACCATATACGAGTATAGGCATGGCAGACAAGTATAACGACTGTAACCCTGACTAGAGGTACCATATACGTGTATAGGCATGACAGACAAGTATAACGACTGTAACCCTGACTAGAGGTACCATATACGAGTGTAGGCATGGCAGACAAGTATAACGACTGTTACCCTGACTATAGGTACCATATACGAGTATAGGCATGGCAGACAAGTATAACGACTGTAACCCTGACTAGAGGTACCATATACAAGTGTAGGCATGGCAGACAAGTATAACGACTGTAACCCTGACTAGAGGTACCATATACAAATGTAGGCATGGCAGACAAGTATAACGACTGTAACCCTGACTAGAGGTACCATATACAAATGTAGGCATGGCAGACAAGTATAACGACTGTAACCCTGACTAGAGGTACCATATACAAGTGTAGGCATACGAGGGTAGGCATGACAGACAAGTATAACGACTGTACCCTTGAATATGAGTATGGCTGTCAGCTAAAGAATCAAAACAAGTACCACTGACTAGATTATTGAAAGACAAGTGGTCTGAAAAAAAAATATGTCCTATCTCATTTTGAAAAATGAAAAAAAATATAGCACTCTTTGCCTCTGAAACGATTGACTTTTTCCGGTGTATTTTGAGATTGCAGCTGCTAATATATATTAAAAAAACAATTTACAATAGATCAGTTCAGTGAACTTCTATTTGTGAATGCAGAGAATGAGTTAAAAGCTTTTGGTAAGTATTAGACAAGTAGTAATTTTTCAGGAGGGAGTTCAAAGTCGCAATTTCGATATTTTCAGTGTGTAATGTGTAATTTCGATAAATTTTCGGCTAAATTAAAAAAAAGATTCTTCTCTGTATCAGCAGACAATTTATGCAATCTGCATGGTTCTCAGGTTCAAAATATTGAAGAGAAAAAAATGTGATTATAATATCTCGGGCTTAACTTAAAGGACTGGAAAAGCTCAACTGTATTCTCTATTGTATCTATAACATGTTTTGCTCAGAATGGAATAACATTGAGCTTTTATTTTGAAAAAAATAGTCCATCTACGGTATTGAGTAACTCCGATTTATACTAATTATATCTAAATTATTATTTTAAAAAATAGGAAGAAATGTCACGAAAAGCAGTTATTTGGGAATAATAGAAAGAATAATAGAATAAGTATCAAATAGTACTGTTTTATGCCAAATGGAATAGCGTCCATGTTGCCTGTCTTATCAGGATACTAATTAGTTCAAGGATAGAATTCTATACTTAGTAATAATAAGAGAAATTGAGCAAATAATGCAATGAATTGAAGATAATTCACTAAATAAGAATCTCATTAACAAAATAAGCGTACAACATGTTGGGTTAATTTTCTTGTTATAATTGTTTTTATATGGGATTAAGTTTTATTTTTTGGTTGAAGAAATAACTTTTATACTATGTAAGCATTTTACTGTGTGATGAAGACATGCTAACCAAATTTAATTTCTGTTAAATATTTTTATTTTGAAATTGTCGACGGCTTATAGTGTACTAAGAACATGTGCAGTTATAGCCTTTAGCGCAGTGATCCTTCAGCTCTACACATAATATTGTGATCAGTGATCAGCTCTACACATAATATTGTTTATATGAAAATGGAAAATAGTGACAACAGATATATCAACATCATTATAATCATAATTAAATGTCAAATGCACTTGCTGATTTAATTTTTGAAATGTCGTTTACGCTTGCCAATTGTCTTTCTGCATTTGTCATTAGAGACACGTTCAACATCTGGTATAAAAGGTACCAAGTGTATCACAGACAAATATCTTTACACTGGTAAGAGGCATCATATAATTTTGCCACAGGGACAATTAATATCAAAGACGAGTAAAATAGTATCAGATATATTATATGCACAATAATAAGTATAAGCATGACCAGAGGCGAAGCGTATGTTCCATACAAGCTTAACCAAACAGACAACATGTATTGTAGTCTCATATATATATACATGGAATAATGCTGACAGGTACGATAACACTCTGGTGTATTCTGTATAACCCTGATGTATGCATTACAGATTCTTGTGTAATTACTGTAACCCTGGACAGAGGTGTGCATTACACTCTGTATAATTAAACGAAGCACACGAAGGCTCTTAATTGGCCCTGTTTATCATTATAAGGGCACTGAGAAATTAAATACAACATTGCTCACGATGGCATTGCCCTCAATCAAAAATGTTTATTACTTTTTTATCATCATTATTCTAAAGACTAGGAATAAGCATAATGGATATCCCTCTTGATCACCTGGAAATATCATTGGAATTGTTTAGGTCATCCAAAATGAATCATTCTCGCCACATGTACACTACCCTTTGGTATTTATTTAGAAAATGTAATATATCATTGCAAACCGTTCTTTTTATTCAAGGTTTTAATGTTATAAAATGTAGTGTTATAAGATGTACATTACTCATTTGTAAACATCACACTGATTTATATGTGGACAATATAAATACACAACTACACACCACGGTGTTATTTCCTGACGAGGAATTAATTATTGATTTCACTGATAGAGCTTGGAGGTCACTTTAGTTTTATACTGATTAGAATCTGGAGATATAATATCATTTGAGAACTCGATAACGAAAGTTCGGTTATGAAATAACAGTGCTTGACCCTAATGAAATCTAGCACTTATAATTCCAATAATGAAATGCAATAATGAACTACACCCATGAAAGTGGAACTTATTGTTTCCAGGTAATCCATTTTGGAATGGACTTTTCATGAGCATACCATGATCGAAGCGACCCCTGCCGTGAAGTAGCAATAAGAGAATAAACCTAAATGTTATATGTTATCTGAACTTGCCGAATATATAAATAAGAGAATGCAATTTCCATTTAACGTTCTATGATATTTGCTAAGTTAGGTCTTTGATACTCCATATATACAGAATTTCTACCTGTGATATTAACATTCAGAATTCAGATACCAGAACCTTTTATCTTCTTTTCTAATCTGAATCTAATCACAATCATCCAATCCATGGATTTCCATCCCCAAAATATTGTTATGATGGGTATGTGTATCTGCGACTGGTTTCAACATTATTTCTGTCATATCAATATCATTACAGATTCACCCTTCAGGTAAGGGCCTCAGCTTATAAAAGAAATTGTTACATGAGGTCTAACGTGAATCGAATCCACGAGCGTAAGATCACAAGAGGCACTGGTACTAATAGGTTTGCCCTCTACAAAATGCCAATGCCCAAGCGGTCTTCATAATATTAGACCTAATAATCTATTGAGAGAATGCCTGAGAGCGTGGCTCATACTAAAATCTCAAGGTTCTGCTCATTAAATTGTTTCACATGAATGTCATAACGAATTCCCACTAGGCTTATATAAATGCAGCAGTGAAATATCTGGTCCAAACTTGTATTATTATTGGCTGATGTGAACGATGCGATAGTGATCTATCAGTCTGGTGTACAAAATGTTATCATGCAATCGCTCTCATATAAACGCCTCTGTCAGTTGTTAAATTACATGATATAGTTGCGACTCAAACTACACTGCACATGGACCTGTCATATGATGTGATGGTGCGGGAATGTCGGCGGTGGTGGACAGTCGTTCCTGAATATACCATAGATCATCATCAGGAAAAAGGGATACCCTCTTTGACAAAAACTTATATCAAGAACATGGTTATTGCCCATTATCCCTTAAAAGATGGGAACAGAATCCCTAAACAATCATAAGTATTCTTGGAAATGGCTAGGTCATGAGTGTTGTTGACAAACGCTGATCCCTGACCATATGCTTCGGCTGGCTGGAAACTGAAGGCAAAACACGAGGATTACCGAAATAAGACAGCAAAAGGAGACAACTTACCGGCGAAACATGCTGCTTGTGAGGGAAGTAGAACAAGGCATATAGAGACGATAGCTTGGTTAGATCCTTCTGTGACACGCTGTATCCAATAGCAAACAGCGTTGGTACAATAGAGGAGCGCGTTTGATATGTGGCAGAGCGAGAGAGAGAAGAAGAGTGTGTGATGGCGGTGACGACTCGCGAGGGTTGATGAAGGAATGATGTCACAGTCAGCAGAAGGACTGCGTGCTCCCCCGCCGGGTCGCAGGAAGGTCGGGGGCGCTCAGCCTGATCGATGACACGGAGACTGCCAGACTCCTCGCCACTATAATAATGTATGTCTGTGAGGAGAGATGGTGGCAAAGCTGTTGCTGCTGCTGCTGCTGCTGGTGGTGATGGCAGTGGTGGTGCTGATTCTGCTGCTGGCAGAGAGACACAGTGGATAGCAACTCAGCAGCCATGCAGGCGCGCTCAGCATATTCGCCAGTGCAGAGAATCGCCAGGTTAAGTCAGCCCCCGCTCTTTCTCTTTCTATTTTCCCTGCCCTTCTTCTGAGATCCCACGCATATTATAAATATGGAGAGAGTACCATCGAAAATAAAATTAACATTTCAATATTTCCATATTTCTAGGAAATTGATAGATTCTTCCCACACTCAGGGAACAACCAGGATGTGTATAAAGGATAAAGGAAGAAAATTGGGCCAAATGGCAATTAACTACTCACGGATGAACAGTTTGATATGAACACAAGAATCCGGAAGGGGTTGATGTGTGAGTAGAATCCAGCCCAGAGGGGCGGGTAAGGGTACAGTAACCGTATAACACATTAAAGAGATTGCTTGTCTGAAAGCAACCACACGCCCTCCATCCTTGTACGGTGTCACCATGGGTCACCAGAGGTCACCAGAGGTCACCAGGGGTCACCTGATTCCTTGTGAAGGCACACTAACCCTCTGTACACTATCAGTCATATCTATTTTATTTCATCGTCATATCTTGATCTTCCAAAATAACGTTCTATGAAACAGCTATAACAGCCATATGAAACACCCAAGTGTATATGGCATCTGAATATTTTCTCACTGACGATGGGTGTATATTATAAGTTTGTCACCTGTTAATGATGTGGATATTATTATTTTGAAAACAGGTTGTGAAGCCTCCCACAGCCTTATCATTGTACATCACTGCTAAGAGAAATCTCTGTTTATATCTAAGAATGTGACAAATATTATGTCCAATACAATCTATACTATACGGTATAATGCCTGATTAGCTGAGACTGCAAGATTCAAGTTGCAAGGGAGAATGTTTCTATCAAGCAAGTGACATAGCATCTCATATATGGTTTCTGGTGACCTACCAATTGTGTGAGGTCAGTAAGACACATGCTTGCATACTTTTCATGGCACTCACGGGTCATGTAGAAACAGAAAATCGTGTTTACCATATTGTACGACAAGGGAAGACATTTTAAAAACTGTCTCCGCTTTGGCAATACAGCCTGAAATATTTGCACTATCTATCTGATGCAAATAATGCAGGAATTGTCTTCTCAGACATTTATTTTAGATATTTCAGAGAAGTGGATCATTGTATGATGTCAAATCTACATGATGTAATTTGTGCCAGTTCTATAGATGGCTATTCTATACACGCTTTTGCACACGGGGTTCAAAAATACATATATATTGTGGTGATATTTCAAGTGACCAAACTTCATTTTCAACAGCACAGTATTATGTCCCATTCAAAGAAGTATTTCTTGTTTTACAAAGTAACATCTTCATTCTGACCTGGGATTTACCTGGCTTATATCATGCATTTGATTTAAACGAAATAACTTGCTTAATGCTTCAGAGATGCTTCAGAGAACTGTACAAAAATGTCAAGGGATCTTCTGCATCCTCGTCAAAATGTCAATTTACTATCATTTTAATGCAATCAACTATCGTGAGCTATTTGATCCCAAGTGATATCAAATATCTGACGATAAAATATAGATATAAACATCTTCATATAACATAATGTAACAATCCACTTAAACTTATAACTGTTTAATCATCAATTATACAGTTTTCATTCATATTCACTATATAATATTTATTCCAAGATCTTGCCAACTCTGACTTTGTGATCCAAATTTTGCATCAGTTAGAAGCAGCTAAAATAATCTTCATTAGCAACCCTGACACAAGTAGCTGATGAGATATCTCAATTTGGGAAATCAGTGAGTTTGGGCGAAGCAGGGATTAAGGCCAGAACTGACCAGACTGCAGCAGCAGGTTCCATCATTCAACAAACATCAGGTGAACTTTATTTTAAACCCCATAAATGTTTACTATTTAATATGTACTCATTCACAAATAGGCACAAATTGAATAAAATATGATCAAACAACAACCCTTTACCACTTAAATTTACATAGAATATCTGTCAGGTAAACCAGTCTAGGTCCCTTCATTGCGACCCGTCCAGTAATTAGGATGGATAAGCTACCTTACAGAATGATCACTAGTATTGCCCTGTACCTGTTTAACATTCCCTGGTACTAGACACGTATTGAGAACTGTTTTCATAGCCCAGAACTCTTTGTGGAGAACTGTTTTCAATTATCATAGCCCAGAACTCTTTGTGGAGGGAATTCAGCTCGAAATACAACAATCAAATAAAAGTTCAATAAACAAAACAAAATGAATATGTTTTAGATAAGAACGAGATCAACATGGAAGTGTGTATATATTTAATGAAGAAAAGTGCTGTTCATAAGATAAGTACTTTCTATCTAATGTTCCGCGTTCATCCTTTTTGACTATGTTGCGCGATATCCATCTGGACCTTTTCATGCGATAATAAATCCAACCATTTTGTTCGATATTCAACAAAGCCATCGTGGTATTCATATCTGTATTTACTTGTGTTTCCTTGAAGCATAGAGTAGTTGTGCCTAACATTGATAACTATGCATTAGCTCAATCATATTAAATTGTTCATTAACAGAATAAGATTCATTAGTCATTGTTGTATGAACCATGAATATTATTTCATGAGAGTTACTCATAAGGTTTTGATAAATGCACCGGGTAAAGCAGCAACTATTATGTTATAATACAACAAGTTAAATTGCAATTTTTTTCATATTTTACAATTCAGCGACAGGCAGCAATGATAGAGTAGGTATGATATCAAGATGTCACGATTATTTACAAGGACGAAACAATGTCTAGTATTATGATATGTACTTCACCTGTTTGTCTAAGACAGCTGTTCAAAACATTCATTCTATGTATGTATATATATATATATATATATATGTATATATATATATATATATATATATATATATTATATATATATATATATATATATATATATATATATATATATATATAGATATCTGATATAATACATGCTGTATATATATATATATATATATCTGATATAATACATGCTGTATATATATATATATATATATATATATATATATATATTTATTTATTTATTTATTTATTTATTTATTTATTTATTTATTTATTTATTTATTTATTTATTTATTTATTTATTTATTTATTTATTTATTTATTTATTTATATATATTCTTAATTTATGTGTTTACATAAACAGCAAATATAAATATCTCTCTTAGAAGTATTTAAGTGAAAAGGCCGATAATTATTGCCATTCTAACTCTCAGGAGGTTAATTGAATATGAATGTTCCTTAAGTTTGACTGCCTTCTTACATAATACGCACGACGGCGCAGGGCACACGACTCTGTGGCAGGTCTGCCTTATACTGCGTGTTAAAATAAACTTGTTATGTGACGGACACATTACAGGAAATTCTTGAAAGGAATTTATGTAAATAGGAGTCTAGTTTGTGCTTGAGTTACGTCCTGTTCAGGAGATTTTTTTCCCAAGTAAAGCAATCAATTTGAAATGTAATAAGAATAGATTATTTATAGAATGATACTATCTATGGCAAAGCCCGGATCTATATCCAAATACAAATAGGTATCAAAACTAGGAAGTTTGAGTGCGGTACAAAACTCAGCACAACATTTAATGCACAATGTTCTGTGAGTGTATATTCTAAAATATCCATTGCGTTATTGGGAGGTCACAGTAATCTAGTTTCATAAAGAACATAATTAACATAATCAAGCATAATCAAGCAAATGTGGAATAATTTATGTCATAACCTTAACCTTGAACCAAGGCCAACATAAATTCAAAGCAAATGATTTTTAAATGTAGTTTACATATACAAAATGTAAAAGTATAATCTTCTCCTATGCCCTTCATGGGTTTGGGTGGTTATTGTCCTCTGGTGGCAGAATTTCTTAAGGAACTACTTTCTTTTCTCCTTAACAGAACATTTTCAAAAAACTTTTGAATTGCTGAAAATATATTCTTTTTCATTTTTACTTTCCAGTGATTATGCGATATTAAAACAAATAATATATAATACCATAACAAGATATTGATGTGCTTGATGTCTATAATAAAGATGAGGTAACGTAGTTATACATCACTACGAAAATGGCAGTTTTATCAAGTCATATTGCTTAATAGAAAATGTTTTGCAGATTATGGATAACAGAATAGCATTGGAAAAGTGTTCTATTTTTGTGAGAGAAAAATATAAGACTTAAGGGAAATCAATCTTTGTTAATTGTCAGTATATATGTGATTGCCACTCCTGTTATTCCCAAATATTACAACAACAGGAAAAAGAGAAAATTCGTTTCATTAGGATCAGTGTTCTTATGACAACACGATTGAATATAAGCCTTTCCCCGTCAGGTGATCTGCAGGACTGATTAGCTTTTCTTCTTCATCCCTGACTGGATCTGCTCATAAGCAAGTCATCTATTAGAGGCTTGGTGGAATTTATTTAATATCAATTTAATATCTAAAAAATGATTTCAAGATGCCATAAGGTAATGTGTTCTTGGTGGGTTTTTGAATGTTTTTTCTCAATGTTTTTGGAAGCCATTTTTAAAGATATACAGTTTTCAAAATCATGTCAATGTGGTCAAATGCTTTTTAAAAAAAATGTAAAACGATCTTTTTAAAAGATACAAAGCACATTGAAATGTGTTTGTATGTGTATATGACTCTAGTTTTGTGAAAATATTAGATAAAATGAAAAAAGAAAAAAAAGTTGAATGTGGAGAAAGGATAGCCTCAGATGCTGCAACAAATATATAGAAAGTCACTGCACCAGCTAACGTTTTCTTTGACGAGCGCTTTTCTGTAGATCCAGCCAGGGGTGCTGATTTCTTCATCTAAATTCCTTTAACGGGTCTGGAATAATTTTTTTGCGCTTTAAGAAAGAAAAACTACGGTCTTATGTCAATTATATTTGATGATATATTTTACGGAAACCAGACCGGCCCCCTTTCAACTGATCTAAGAATCTGGAAATCGCAGCCCTGAGGGCAGAACCGGCGCATATGCAACATAACATGCAACAGTATCGCAACTAGGTTCACATCAAATCATTCGCTGAGGGATGGGGGCGGACTTACACAAATGAATGAAACAAAATAAAAGGAAACAACAAAACTACATATAAATGCATTACTTATTATTTTGACAACTTAATCAAATATTATAGAATATTTACAATCATGTCCACAACTGATGTTGCACAACTAACACACCTGAACTATAACAAGTCCATTAAACTTGCTCGGTGCCTAGCAAACTCAGTGCTCAACATGCTAGTACTCAGCGAGCTCAGTGCTCAACATGCTCAGTGCTCAGCGAGCTCAGTGCTCAACATGCTCAGTACTCAGCGAGCTCAGTGCTCAACATGCTCAGTGCTCAGCAAGCTCAGTGCTCAACATGCTCAGTACCCAGCAAGCTCAGTGCTCAACATGCTCAGTACCCAGCAAGCTCAGTGCTCAACATGCTCAGTACTCAGACAACTCAGTGTTCAACATGCTCAGTACTCAGACAACTCAGTGTTCAACATGCTCAGTACTCAGCAAATGTAGTGCTCAACATGCTCAGTACTCAGCAAATGTAGTGCTCAACATGCTCAGTACTCAGCAAATGTAGTGCTCAACATGCTCAGTACTCAGAAAATGTAGTGCTCAACATGCTCAGTACTCAGCAAATGTAGTGCACAACATGCTCAGTACTCAGACAACTCAGTGTTCAACATGTTCAGTACTCAGCAAATGTAGTGCTCAACATGCTCAGTACTCAGCAAATGTAGTGCTCAACATGCTCAGTACTCAGAAAATGTAGTGCTCAACATGCTCAGTACTCAGCAAATGTAGTGCACAACATGCTCAGTACTCAGCAAATGTAGTGCTCAACATGCTCAGTACTCAGCAAATTTAGTGCTCAACATGCTCAGTACTCAGCAAATGTAGTGCTCAACATGCTCAGTACTCAGAAAATGTAGTGCTCAACATGCTCAGTACTCAGACAACTCAGTACTCAAAAAGCTAAGTGCTCAACATGCTCAGTGCTCAACATGCTCAGTACTCAAAAAGCTCAGTGCTCAACATGCTCAGTTCTCAGCAAATGTAGTGCTCAACATGCTTAGTACTCAGCAAATATAGTGCTCAACATGCTCAGTACTCAGCAAATGTAGTGCACAACATGCTCAGTACTCAGCAAATTTAGTGCTCAACATGCTCAGTACTCAGCAAATTTAGTGCTCAACATGCTCAGTACTCAGCAAATGTAGTGCTCAACATGCTCAGTACTCAGACAACTCAGTGCTCAACATGCTCAGTACTCAGCAAGCTCAGTGTTCAACATGCTCAGTACTCAGCAAGCTCAGTGCTCAACATGCTCAGTACTCAGACAACTCAGTGCTCAACATGCTCAGTACTCAGACATCCCAGTACACAACATGCTCAGTACTCAGAAATCTCAGTTCTTAACATACCCATGCTTTGTATTTTTTATTGCCAATAAAATTGCGCAACTGATATGTGGTTTTTTTTCCGAATAAGCATCGAATATAAAATAATTGTGTAAATCGAAACAAAATTTGAAGATTTCATTCCAAAATAGCATTTGATCAAAATGCATAATCTATTAACACGGATTGTGCGCTATTTATTTATTGGTAGTTAATATATTTTCTTAATTTTGATGCAAGTATTGGAAAATGTTATACCAAGAATTGAGGAAAACGTAAACACATCTGACTTAATTCATGGTTACCTTGATGACAACAGACTCATGTGGCAATCCATTAAGACAAAGATAAAATAAAATAGACTGTATTCACCTCAACCTAGAAATACAAAAGAATTAAAGGCGATAAGAAACTCAGACTCAACTGCAACTATGCTGATATTAACATGACTGGACAACATTTCTTAAAACAGTAAATCCTTTTATTTAAGTTCATTGATGGTCCAATATATATGCTTGTAAATGGAATTTATGGTAACCTACAGTTCAAGGAAAACCAGACTAATAAATTGTGTTCTGCTGAAACTGTGGAACTGACAATATGCAACATATCATCAATCTAAATGTTACACTGGTGTGCTGCCTTTTTCCCGTTTAAAACAGATTATGCATCATAGCGTCAGGTTCAGGAGCATTAAAATTGCCAGAATTTTAGCAACAATTCACATTATATGAATATTGTGACAAGTGCATGCTTAGTTTATTTGTTCTTTTAATTAAATGTCCTGTGCCATACAATGTACTATCATTGGCTGTGAAACGTTTCTTAGCAGATGTTCAAAATACTTTTTACTTGTTTGAGTGTGGCTAGAAATTAATAAATTAATAAATTAATAAATTAACAACTAACATCCATAAGGGTTGTGCTAGTGTTGCATAAATACCTTCATAATTATAACCACTTTATTTTTCATATAAGAATTCCTTAATAGTGCTGGAACAGCTTTTGATGTACGATCCAACATTAAGGTTTGTTCCGAAGTATGATGTCAATACATATTAATAGTGTTTGTTAAATCAATTCCTACATTAAGAAAACTGTACATGGTCGATTATATAACTGCTTAATATAAAGATAATGACAACATTAGGAAAGTTTCACACCTCTTGACTACATTGGAACACCATTTTCTTTTATACCATTTCAACAATAGTCTGACTCATGTTGTAAAATGAAATCTTATTCTAAAAACGGAGCTGTGTTGCTAAAATACAATAAATAAATATTTTTCTATTTTCCCAAACAAAGGGTTTAGGAGCTGCAGCTAAGTAAAGATTTTAATGCACGCGACGCGAGTATTCTAGTTCATTAACAAAAAATAGTCAAACGATTTGTCCGAATAGGTCAAGTTTTGTGAGGCCTGGTATAATCAGTTGCTCAAAATGTAAGTTTTAAGTATAGACAGACGCCCACCATGGACATATCGTATGCATTTGAGTTGATCTCCCAAGGATGAATTCACCATTTCAATTAATGGGTCACGTGATTTAGCTTTGCTAAGGTGGATTCATTAAACGGTAAACAGGTTTTGTAATAATTTACAATTCCAACTGACTATACGTGGTGATCACAATAATGGTGAGTATTTAAACAATCATCTTTTAATTCAAACTACTGTGTGTGGCCCGGACTCTTTATTCGGTCATTTGTGGATACATTATAAGCACGATTCACGCTGGTGTGGTGTTACCCATATATAGAAAGAGCCGTGAGAATGTGGAAGCACAAGTGAGTAGAGATACAAACGATGAATGGAAGCATTTAGCCGACATACATAGGCAGTGTGTGGAGATGTGGGATGGTAATCCATACCCTTGTTTTGCAGCTCGCATATGATTGGTTGATCCATATATGGAGAGTTAGAAAGATCCCTCCTACGCTATGGAGTCCATTCATATCTGTACGCAGCTACCTTCTCAACGCTCACACCATCCATACATCACTCTTAACGATCAGCTTCAGCTATTTTTAGCAGCAGATGATAATGTTGGCTCCCTATAAGGAAAGCAACTTTGCCTAGATACACTAAATTTATCTACAGGTGATGCCATGATATATGATGCTCGACGATCAATACAGTCAATGTCAAAGACGTGAGAAAAACATGAATTCCTTCGCATTGACATCGTTTAGCTCTTCGAGAAGGGCTACAAAGATACCGGTGAACTAAGTACTGATATCATAGCGATGTCTACTCTCGAAACAGCCAGAATATATTACGTTGGAAAAATATAGACACAGACAATCAGCAATTTTCTAACAATAATAATAATAATAAAAAATAAAATAATAAAAAAATCTCATTTACATCATAAAATAATAAAATAATCGAATAATAAAAACATCTCATTTACATCATAATTATCAGAGGATAAGGGTATTGATATACTTATGCTATTTCAAATATAAAGTGGGTACGAGTGTGAAACTCTTACATAAGGCCTGATGTTCGTGTAAAGCTGTGATTTACTGTTATTGAGTTGATGGTGAGAACAGCACAAGGTGTTGTGATTGTCATTGTGAATATTGACTTTTGTTGCTATCCCAGATCACCATACCTCCAGCTTAAAATACACTGTCGCCCACGCTTTCATGACAGACCATGGAAGAAATATCTGCACTCGGTGATAACATTGTAAATGGAAACCAGAAATAAACCAGATACCTTGTGACAAATGTCACAAACGTTACTGTAATAATCTGTGATGTCAACAATAACAGTAGCCAGATTCTTCAATACTGTATAGAATGCACTGCAATAGCTATATTAAAAGGTTGGTATCTGACCTTATGACCTGGCTTTTTTTTACTCTGTGCTGCAGTCTGTTAAGTACACTTTTACCCTGATGTCCGATCTAATTCATCAATAACTTTAAATAGTGAGGCCCCTACCCAATATAGATAACAACAAACAAACTACTGTGTGCTTTGTATGGCACATCGCTCTTCCTGAATTGTTATATTGAAAGTTTTCGTGAAATCACAGGTCACAGGTAATTTTACAGAGATTGGGGATTTGTATAAATGATATGCGGGTCATGAAATGGTGGTACAAACAAGTTATCTCACTGAAATCCACGAAAATACATCTGCCATGATTATTGCGTTTTGCAGAAAGTGCCAAGTACTTTGCAATATGTTCACTGCTGTGGTCCGTAAGAGTGTTAGACCTGTACCCAGTCCCAATCTGAAGGTGTCCCATTGTTAGTAAACCTCTCCAATGCAGTTGTTCGTGAAGATTATTTGGATTTTAGCAGAAAACTCAACTACTTTCAAATGACACAGAAATTTTTGTTGAGGAAATATAATGGGTAATAACATTTGATAACAAAATTAAGAATATAAACATTAATATTAAGTAAGGAAAATGAGCTTGAAAATCTGCTTTTACTAAAGCTTTAAATAATGCCTTTACACAGTAACCAACACACATTTCAATATCAGCTGAAGCTTGGTCAGAGCCTATTATCAGTCCTGATGGTTTAAATGTTGGTCTATAAGCTTTCCAGCTAGGGCATGATAGCTTACAGTCTACTCACATTAAATAAAGACATAAACGATAAATAAAATATAGAGTGTTGTGTACGTGATATGGATGGTATCTGTTTGTTTATATGTTTATTTGGGGTTTTACATCACTCTCAACATCATTTCAGTCATTTCGTGATGAGACCTAGTTGTAGCAGATACAGTGCTACCTCACTGAATTGTCATGTCGCAGGTCCTTAACATGACAACCACCCAGTCACAGATTTACAAGGACAACGGGATAATCCTTTAGGCACGGGCCTCAGCTCATATGGGAAATTGTATCATGAGATCAATCTCGGCATGGGCGGGGATCGAACGCATGACCTTTGGATCACCACAGAGGAACTGGTGGATGGTATCTGATCACTGCCCTCTTTACTCACATTCGTCTAGCAACCTTAAAGATAAATTATCATTCCTATATGTCCCCTGATATTACATAAGCTTGTGTGACTAGTAACTATCCCCCATAATATCCCCCTGATATTATGTCACCTTATCAAACCAGCAAACAATATTTCAAAGGATCTGTCAATGACCAGAAACATTATTTCAGTAACACTGTTCAAGAAACATTATTTTTTTTAAATATTTTCTGGAACATTCCGAGATATGCAAGTGTAAAAACATACAGGACATATCCAAATTTAAGCCTGCAGTTTGGATTGTTCCAACATATTAATTTGATGTCCACATGATATGAATATTGCCTCTTGAAGCAGAGTACTGCACAGTGCAGTAAATCATACTTTGTGAAATTCCTATATTTTGTCAAAATAAATCATTGAATATTTGGTCATAAATAGGTTTTATAAAATGTCAATATAAATCATTGAATGTTTCCAGTTGGAAAAAAGTTGCTATTGCCCAAATGCAGATGGTCTAATATAACTGATGTGTTGCCAACTATAACCCATAATAATTGATGTTAAGATGGATCATATCTAAATAATCACAGAACCAAACGGAACATATAAGCATTAGAACGGACAGACTGAAGGAAGGACACAGGACAGACAGGGCGATTACCTCCCAGTACATTAACTAGAAGGGTGGGGCATTTCAAATATTACATAATGTGTCTCCGATCTGAATGTGATATATCCTGAACTAGAAATACCCTACCCATGTGATATGTCATACCGGTTTGATGTCAACACTCAGCTCCCCTGTTATCATAAATAAGCCAAACTGGTGCCTTGAATTAACTGTGTTGGCCACAAATAGTTCCAGAGCCTGCATGTTCAGTGCTGGTTGATATGGGATGTATAATAACCTAAATCGGCCAGATGGTTTGGTTTTGGCAGCAGGAGAACTAGTAGCTAAATCTCAAAACACAGGAGCCAGTTGGTGATTCATGTGTTAAATTTTGATTAGATGATACGGGGGGCAAGAGGTAATCATAATAACATTGATCTAGATCTTTGATTTAGGTGGTAGGGGAGTTTTTCTTTCCTCAGAACATTGGTCTTCTTAGAACCAGGTTGACTGTGGCAGGCAGACTAGCAGGTATAATAGTGCCGAGAGTGTTGGTCTGGCCATCAACAGTCCACCTGTTTCATGACTCCAGGCAACCTTCACCTTGGTTACTTTGCTCAATTAGCAAGGTGCAAATGCTGTAACACTTCCTTTTCTCTGCCATTTCACAAGAACTCTATTATGATAGCTATGCACCGCACAGTTTAGAATATCAGAATTCACCATGTTCACCAAGATTGCATGTGGCGATGTAGTAACGTCACTGTTTGTGATAACCCAGTATGTATTACTCATTAGGTCTATCATCCTCCTTTATGAGAACTGATATAAACGTTGGTATACCTTAAAACAAACGTAAACGTATAAGCACGTGGCATACACCTGAGATTATAAGCAGACGCACGTATAAGTGGATGCGTGCGGTAAGACACATATCAGTAAAACTCAATCATCTGTAATCACATGCACGCATGCACCTGTAACATTACATGTAAACACATATGCACGTAAATGCATGCACGATTATGTGTGGGGACAACACGCACATATTAAGCTCTGCCATCCATGATATTGGATATTGAAAACCATCTCCAACATTAATTGGACATATTTGAACGCCTCTCTATTTGTGCAGATTTGGCCGGTAGGTGGACAGGTATACTGCGCCATCTGGCGTATTATCTCTGTCAGTACCAGCTGCAGCAGCTTAGTGTTCTCCAATCACCCATCGGCAAAGCCCAGATAGGTGATCTGGAGAGGTCTGAGATTTTTGCTTTTTGGTTTTAATCTCGTTTAGATGTGATTTTTTAAATACCCAACTGTTTAAGTGATAATTCATATTTTATGTATGATTATGTCTAAAATCTCACAAAAAAGCTTGATTATTTTTTGGATAACATTAAATAAAGAAAATATAAATACTTGATAATAATCGCCAGCTGCAAAAATTGAATCAAACCCGTTTTAACGGCAGTTGAAACGGGTTCAATTTTGACGTTTAAACGGGTTTACCACAGTTTTTATAGCTGGCGATTTTTTACTTCACTAGAGCTCAATCAACTCCACCAAACTTTTCTTTGGTTGGAGTTGGTAGAGATCATGGACGTTCGACAAACCCCTCCAGATCACCTATTTGGGCTTTGCCGATGGGTGATTGGAGAACACTAGCAGCAGCTGCAGTGGCGCCATCACAAATAATCACACATCTTGTCCAAAGGCAAAGGCACTGTGAGAAGTTTGCTACTATCATACAATTTTCCTAGGCTTTGAACACCCTCAGTTGCCTGATACTTTGATTTTCCACTGATCATTTATCTGTATGGTCAAAAAACTCAAAACTATATTATGATAGATTCCTCTCATCAAAAACCTAGTGTTTGTTTATTCTGAAGGTCACTTGAAAGATCACATATTTCATTAATTTTGTTTTGAATGCAATGATTGATCGTCTTTCTAAAACCCAATCCTGTTAATGCCGTTTCAATACTGATCACTCTTTCATTTATCAAATCTTGCCTTCTTTTCGCCGACATTGAAGTCTATTTGGAAACAACGAATTTATAGCACCAACAGGTGGTTGCCTTTTGCGGCCATAATCTCCGTAAACATTTGGAAGTCAAGAATGTTAAGGTTAAAACAAGTGACAAAGGGTCCACCTTGGGGGAAATATTAAACATACGATGGGCATTATTGGTACATGGTATTTCTGCTGCAAAGCCTGGATATGGTATTATTGGTGCAATACCTGAATATGGCGCTTCTGATAAAATGCCTGGGTGTGGTACTTCTGATAAAATGCCTGGATATGATGCTTCTGATGAAATGCCTGGATCTGGCGCTTCTGATAAAATGCCTGGATTTGGTATTACTGTTACATGGATGTGATATTACTGATACTAGATACAATGCCTGGATATGGTGCTTCTAGTGCAATGTCTTGATGTATAACTGGTAAATGATTGTTTATGTTGCTTCTGATAAAATGCCTGTGTATGGTGCTTCTGATAAAATGCCTGGATAAGGCACTTGGATAAAATGCCTGGATTTGGTATTACTGTTGCAATGCCTGGATACAATATAACTGGTGCATTGCCTGGATATGGTGCTTCTGCTGCTATGCATTGATATTTAACTGGTACAATGCCTGGATATAATATTACTTTTGAAATGCCTGGACATCTAGTGCAGCACCTGGATATGGCATTCCTGGTGCAATGCCTTCAGAATGTATTAGTGGTATAATGCCTGGATATGACATCAATGGTGCAATGCCTTCAGAATGTATTAGTGGTATAATGCCTGGATATGACATCAATGGTGCAATGCTTGGGATATGATAGCTTTAGCTCATTCCAGGGATACGGTATTACTGTACATTGTACGTTCGATATGACCGAAGTAGTGCAATGTTAGGATATTGTATTAATGGAGCAATACCTGGATATCATATTTATGACGTAATGCCTTTATATGGTATTAATGTTATATTGCCTTAATATTATAATTATTGAACAATGCCTGCAAATGAAATATGTGCAATGCCTGGATACTATATTTCTCGTGCAATGCCTGAATCAGATCGAGATAATACAATGCAATGATATTACTGGTGCAATATCAGAAACTGATATTACTAGTGCAATGACAGGAAATAATATTGCTGGTATAATTAATGTCAGAAGATGATATCGCTGGTGAAGTATGGCTATATACTAGCATTAGGAGTATTGTTTGTCCACCAATTGTACAATACATTAGAGTCACAAATATTTTTATTTGAGACTAGTGATCTCATTGAATGAAATAATAAATGACATGTTAAGAATTATATTTGCATCATTAGTGTCGCCACGAATTGCTACCAGAATATTGAAGCTTGGTGTAACTGTCACGTGGTGTCCGGCATCGGTGAAGTGCCACTCTTGTCATAATAAAGATAAGGGGAAGTACTTATACTGAATATAGGTCACATTGTTTGTTAAATGAGCTACTGCAACAATATTGCAGTCCAGGACACAGCGGGTTCACTGCCCTACTTCCTCTAATCACTAAGTCTCATGACAAATTTATTTGCCGTCTGATATATTCAATCAAAGCAATGACATTTTACCCATTGCATATTCATTAAGCACACTATCTGTGTAATATGTCCAATAACAGAGATTAGGTGTTGATACAGATCTATGATATATAAAAGCGGAAAGCACCCACCGTCTTCTGGGGACTCCGCAGACATCAGAAAGCCATTCCTCCTGGAGGAGATAGCTAGAACCACCCTGTCCTCCCCCGTCTGAGATGTCTGCTGCTGACCCATCGCTGACCTCCACAGTGAAGAGGCCCTGACATAACTGAGTGGATGGTTTCAGACCCATCCTTGTGAGTATACTACGCAGACAAACCGCCAGGAAAAGCATCCAAGTGTCCTAGTGCTGAATATCTTCTAGTAAATACAAAAATCTGATACAGTATCTTTTAACTGGTAATCTTCAAGTTACTTCAGCACTCTAATGTAATATCCCAGAACTGGAGGTCTTCCAAGTTAATGAACCGCTTCCAATGCGATACCCAAGAGCATGGTAGTTTCCTGGTGAACAAGCAGCATCTAATACAATATTATAATATGAGGTGTATCCTCGTCGATGCACCAAAGTCTCTAGTGGTAACCAAGAGCTGACAGTTAGTCTCCGAGTTATTGTAGGTATCGATATCCTAATATTGGTCTAGAAAAATATTTTAGTAATTGTAGTCTTGATAATGAACAACATCTTGTGCAATATCGTATTGGTAGTCTCCTAGTTAATGGACAGCCATATCCTAGTACTTGTCTTCCAGACAATGCACATCATTTAGTGCAATATTCTAGTACCTAGGTGGAAATTGTTGTCCAAAACCAAAATTGCCCTTTTCAACTTTTGCGCAAAACAAATTGTTGAGGTAATTGTTATAAGATTCCAATCGTTATAATTGTTATAAGATTCCAATCTGAAACATAGGGATATTCGTTGTATTGATTTTAAGGCATTCAAAAATGAATAATCCACACTGATATATAACTAAAACGATACAAATCCCTGTATAATCCTAATCTCGCTCCACAATTATATGTTAAACATTGCTCAAGAGTAGCTTATTTATCATCAATGTTATTCCCATATTTCCACCGGCCGTCCCAGCTCAGTAATCCAAGCAGTATATATATATATATATATTGTTTGTGTTTAAGGCTGGGCTGGGTGGGAACCTTACATGTATGTATGCTCAGAGCCAGACTCCGCCGATGTATGTATACTTCACTCTGGTAAACAATGAATATTGCATCCTAGACTAGCGCGGCCATATTATGTATTTAATATGGTGGATCTTCACATTACAATTCTGCTTCTGCTGTCCCACACCAAATAAAAGTAGAAATTGAGCTCAAGCTTAATCCAGCCTTCAATAAATAGTAGGTGTTCACAAGAAGCTGAACTATCCGCGGATTGTGGCGAGATCAGCCTCGACCCGCCCAGCTTCCTGTCTTCTCTAGCTGCATGGACCTTGGATATGAGTAATCTTAACAGCCAATAGAATCCATGTAATGTTTGATAGTTGCTGCGTTTTCCCTGCAATGTTCATAAAGAACGTGATATGTTACCATGAGGTTGGGCCGGTTGTGAGGGTTGCTCTCCATCCACGCGGTGATAACGATGCAGTAATAATACAATGCCGGGTATAGTTGCACATGTGGAATCTGGGCTGCGCGGAGCAGCGTCTGCTGTGCCACGTTCACATTATCTGCATGTTATCGTGAGTAGCTCTAACGTGTAGATATAGGTCGCTGTTGAAATGGCCTGTATATTGCCTGATGATCAGTGCGTGTGACACGTGCCAGGCCAAGCACCTGCATCATACGCCCATCCACGTTATAATGTGATGCATACACCTTCACCCGCCTTCTAGATATATCCTTGTATTTAACAGACTAAATTTGTTATCCCAAACCAAAACTGGCTTTTTTAAACCTTGACACCAAACAAAATTGTGTATTGTTCAGTTGCATCCATTGCATATATAATCATACTCAGGCAGTATATCCAGTAATATTATGCAGACCATATACCCCGATCTTGCAGGCCAGTAGACTTTACTGCGCTATTGGGGTGGTAAGGATCCAGGGTAGATCCTGAGGTGCTGCACACAGAAAGGAGGCTGTGGTACCCAAGAGGCCCTGCTTTATGGCCTCGTATATGCCACTCCAGACTCGGCCATTCTCAGTGTGTACAGCATGCTGGTCCACAGGGATGAGGGATCCATCGCACCACACCAGGCCGCCCAAACTCTCTCTCCCTCTCTTTCTAGATTGATTGATCGCTTATACTTGTGTTCTAAATACCTTGAGCATCCACTCCGTTTTTTCTCACTACATCTAAGTACACATATGGACCAGTTCTCATCATATTCCTCGCACACTCCACTCAACTCCCATTCTGAGCCTGTCACAGCTTAGTCCTATATCTTACATCTCATACTTGGCTCTGAACCACTCCCATTCTGAACCTGTCACAGCTTAGTCCTATATCTTACATCTCAGACTTGGCTCTGAACCACTCCCATTCTGAGCCTGTCACAGCTTAGTTCCATATCTTACATCTCAGACTTGGCTCTGAACCACTCCCATTCTGAGCCTGTCACAGCTTAGTCCTATATCTTACATCTCAGACTTGGCTCTGAACCACTCCCATTCTGAGCCTGTCACAGCTTAGTCCTATATCTTACATCTCAGACTTGGCTCTGAACCACTCCCATTCTGAGCCTGTCACAGCTTAGTCATATATCTTACATCTCATACTTGGCTCTGAACCACTCCCATTCTGAACCTGTCACAGCTTAGTCCTATATCTTACATCTCAGACTTGGCTCTGAACCACTCCCATTCTGAGCCTGTCACAGCTTAGTCCTATATCTTACATCTCAGACTTGGCTCTGAACCTGTCACAGCTTAATCCTATTCAACTATTTACATTTCTGACACTTTTATTCTGAGGATTGTTACAGCTTAATCATATTTGACCTATCATACACCTCCGACATACTTATTTAATAAGGAAGAGTTTTTCTTATTTTCCATTTTGTCACACTTATTTTACACCTTGATTTTTTCATCGAGAATGATGTGTAAAACGTTTACATCAAAGCTTTGTTCTTCACAAATTGGTTGGAAACCTTTGAAAGCAATAGTCACATATCCAGCACCAAGAACTGCCATTCATTCAACAAAACCAATGTATCAAGAGCTCCCTTTATTCAAGATCATGTATGTTTTACCCTCAACAAAATTATGAATGAATGGAAAAAGAGGAGAAAAGAAAACAAGTGATAATTCATGAAATACAATTTAAAACCATATGGGTTTCTAGGTCATCACCTTCTCACCAACTAAGCAACTAAGAGTTGTTCTTCATGATGACGGGTATATTGGTGAAACGATTCTTATCTGACTTATTCTTCAGTCAGTGGACAAGACAAGACGGTCAAAAGTCTCCAGGGACAAAAGGCGCTTGGTGTGTGTCAGGCAGATACCTTTACTCAATGAATATGAGATTCCAGCCTAGTGCTTGAGGCTGACAGAGCTCTGAGATCGATATATGAGTTATTGTAGGAATCTCACGTTGTGTTCCTCCAGTGATGAAAAAATAAACCATGGTTCTGTGGGATAATGGGATTATGATATTTATGAGTATCATGAACCTGCTTGACCACAGATCTGTCTTATTGGAGGGGCATCATAAACCTGCTTGACCAGATCTCTGTCTTATTGGGGGCATCATAAACCTGCTTGACCACAGATCTCTGTCTTATTGGAGGAGCATCATAAACCTGCTTGACCACAGATTTCTGTCTTATTGGAGGGCATCATAAACTTGCTTGACCACAGATCTCTGTCTTATTGGAGGGGCATCATAAACCTGCTTGACCACAGATCTCTGTCTTATTGGAGGGGCATCATAAACCTGCTTAACCACAGATCTCTGTCTTATTGGAGGGGCATCATAAACCTGCTTGACCAGATCTCTGTCTTATTGGAGGAGTATCATGCCCCTGCTTGACCACAGATCTCTGTCTTATTGGAGGAGCATCATAAACCTGCTTGACCAGATCTCTGTCTTATTGGAGGAGCATCATCATCTTGCTTGACCACAGATCTCTGTCTTATTGGAGGAGTATCATGAACCTGCTTGACCAGATCTCTGTCTTATTGGAGGAGTATCATGTCCCTGCTTGACCACAGATCTCTGTCTTACTGGAGGGGCATCATAAACCTGCTTGACCACAGATCTGTCTTATTGGAGGAGCATCATAAACCTGCTTGACCACAGATCTCTTTCTCTCTTCCTTTCTGGAGAAGCATCATAAACCTGCTTGACCAGATCTCTGTCTTATTGGAGGAGTATCATGTCCCTGCTTGACCACAGATCTCTGTTTTATTGGAGGAGCATCATAAACCTGCTTGACCACAGATCTCTTTCTGTCTTCCTTTCTGGAGAAGCATCATAAACCTGCTTGACCAGATCTCTGTCTTATTGGAGGAGTATCATGTCCCTGCTTGACCACAGATCTCTGTCTTATTGGAGGAGCATCATAAACCTGCTTTACCACAGATCTCTTTCTCTCTTCCTTTCTGGAGAAGCATCATAAACCTGCTTGACCAGATCTCTGTCTTATTGGAGGAGTATCATGTCCCTGCTTGACCACAGATCTCTGTCTTATTGGAGGAGCATCATAAACCTGCTTGACCACAGATCTCTTTCTCTCTTCCTTTCTGGAGAAGCATCATAAACCTCTACTACGTCGAATCAGTTTGCCATTATTAATACAACTTTTCTCACGCTCGGACTTGGTCAGGACGAATTGACCAAATAACCAAAATAATCCTATCTTAATCTTATGCTTGTGTCGAATGACTTTCCTCTTTGTTAGCAAAGCTTCATGTAAATGTTCAAAACCACACACTGATTCTCGTTTGTCTTGCATTTAATTTAATGTCTGTTTGATTTCGCTTCGAGTTTTATATTTTCTTGGACCTAACACACTCAGAAAAATATTGTATCAAAGGAGTTTGAAATGAGAAATATGAGTTACTCACCATGAACAACTACAGCAGCAGCACCAGCAGAAGCAGCAAGCCTTTGACCCCCTGTCTGAGGAGCCCGTGGGGGAGGGAGGGGGTGTGTCCGGGGCTTGCTGTGCCGGCTGCTGGATACTGCTGCCTCCGCCCATACTGCCCGTCCCACCTCGGTTGTTCCGCATCCGAGCGTCGTTCTCCGTACCCGACGACGGGCCACGAGACGATATGCTGCTCATCTGAAACATACCATAAGCATACCATAAGCATACAATAAATATACCATAAACATACCATAAACATACTATAAGCATACCATAAATATAACATAGACATCCCATATGAAATGGTATGCTGCTAAAATTAAACATCATATCAGATGATCTGCTACCCATCTGAAACATACCATAAACATACCATAGATATACCATAAACATACCATATGAAATGATTTGCTGCTCATCTGAAACATACCATAAACATACCATATGAAATGATTTGCTGCTCATCTGAAACATACCATAAACATACCATAAACATACCATAAATTCACCATAACGTATCATACATGATGATTTGCTCCTTAATTTAAACATATCATAATCATACCAAAATCAACATGACAGATGTGACGTAGAAAGTGTATACAAGGCTGAAGCATAATAAAAAAGGTCAAATGGTGTTCCAACATCAAGACGAGTAAATGTGTGCAATGGAAAATCAATGGAACAATATTGAGTATTCCATATTTATTTTATTTATCTAGTAAACAAAAGGTAATGGATATGTGTATAAATTTATCTTATTGTAATTTTACAGAGGTTATCATAATCATGAATATGGACACTTCTTTGGTGACTTTTATGATGAACATGGTCGCTAGTATTGTAATGCCATGTGCCTATTGGATAACGCAATGATGGCAGGTTGTGTTTAATAAAACGCCAGAATGGTTATATGGCTTTGCGAGTAAGAAGACTTATAAATATATCAACAAGTCAGAGTCTTCAATACTGTATCTGTATGATGCCACTTTATTACATATAATAACCTCAAGGTATTGTATCAATGTTCATGTTAAACTATACATAAAGAATACAAAACCATCTGCTTGAAAGGCCCGGGTCGCCCCTAGCATCTCTAGCAATAAGACAACACAAAATGACCTGCGTGTCTCACGCGATGTGATGGCCATTTGTTACGCCACAATGAACGGCGGGAAGGACATACACGTGGCTTTCTTGTAATATATCTTATTTCTTGTAGCGACCTCTACATGACAACTTTAAGTCCACTCTAGTTAATAGAATTCAGACGTTCGCTGGTTGCCAAAGAAGACAATCGTCTAAACTTTGCCAGACATTTTCGACACGAATATTGTTCTTATTTTTAGTGCATAGGCAGTCATGGTCCCCCTTTAAACCAATAAGGTAGCAAAAAAAATGTAATGGATATATTACGAGACTTATCACATTGCGATATGCAAAAATCCTTCTCTTGGCTCTTACTAAGAGCTCGTTTATATGTTATTGTCGTTGTATACATAAAGAAGTATTAAAACGTATGCATTTATTTTACTCCAAATGAATGTTTTACCTCATTGCTCGTCGACCACAAGCATTTCATTGACCCCACACGAAAGATACGCGATCTCCGTACCAAGCGCGGCCTTGAAGAGCACACATGTAGCATTATGGATGGCGGTCCCAACCAAGCCAAAGATCTCTGCAAGACCCCCGGACAGTCCGCCAACTTCCCCAGCTTCATCGCCTCATGTTGACAGAGTTTGACAGAATAGTATCCACTTCGTATCCCATTCACATCGGCCACTCTCCGAAAATTGCCAGTCACACAGCTTTCAGGGGTGCAACATGGCCTCCACGCCAGAATACAATAGGAGGTCAAGAGATGACCTCTGTCATGATGGCAATATTACACGATGTCAGGAACGAATAAAAACGTCATGCATTCCTGATGATGTACATATGACAGGTACGCAATTTTAGTTGAAATGAAGTTCGTTAAATCTCTCCACACACAAAAAAAATTGTATAAGTAGCTAATTGCTATCAACAAGTTATGCATGTCAGCTGACGGTTGTATCTCACTGTTATGTCGCATGTGATGCAAACACAATACTGGATACAGATAAACTTGACAACAAAGGCTTGTTTATCCCGCATCGCCTCTGTCACGCCCTCTTACGGTCGGCCACTCATTGATAAACACATGCCACACTACTAACTGAGACGCAAACAGCGTCTCATCTACTCCATAAGAATGAGTTATTTTAAATTCAGATTATGCAAATATATATATATATATATATAAATATATATATATATATATATATATATATATATATATATATATATATATATATATATATATATATATATATATATATATATATATATATATATATATATATATATATATATATATATATATAAATATATGGCTTCCTGTTCACGCGAGAATTGATTTTAAAATTCTTCTATTAACCTGGAAAGCCCTTAATAGTAAGGCTCCGCCTTACTTACGGGACCTACTCCTGATCAAAGAAGGTGAACGCTGTCTAAGATCAAATGATGGCACCCACCTACAAGTACCTAAGTCTAGGCTAAGGACAGTCGGTGATAGGGTCTTCTCATCTGTGGGTCCTAGGCTTTGGAACTGCTTGCCTACTAATATTAGGTCAAGTACTTCAGTCTCCTCGTTTAAGAGTAGGCTGAAAACTCATCTCTTCAGGATGCACGTCCTGAGTTCAGCGCTATGAACAGACTTGTCTGGTATCAGCGCTATACAAATTTTATTATTATTATTATTATCATTATTATTATTATTATTATTATTATTATTATTATTATTATTATTATTATTATTATTATTATTATTATTATTATTATTATTATTATTATTATTATTATTATTATTATTATTATTATTATTATTATTATTATTATTATTATTATTATTATTATTATATATAAATATATATATATATAAATATATATATATATATATATATATATATATATATATATATATATATATATATATATATATACATATATATATATATATATATATATATATATATATATATATATATATATATATATATATATATATATATAAAGGTGGACTGTGGACGACAGGTGGACAGTGGACTACAGATGGACAGTGGAGGAGAGGTGGACAGTGGATGAGAGATTGACTGTGGAGAGTGGAGGAAAGGTGGACAGTGGAGGAGAGGTGGACAGTGGAGGAGAGATGGACAGTGGATGAGAGATTGACAGTCGATGAGAGATGGACTGTGGAGAGTGGAGGAGAGGTGGAAAGTGGAGGAGAGGTGGACAGTGGAGGAAAGGTGGACAGTGGAGGAGAGGTGGAGAGTGGAGGAGAGGTGGAGAGTGGAGGAGAGGTGGACAGTGGAGGAGAGGTGGAAAGTGGAGGAGAGGTGGACAGTGGAGGAGAGGTGGAGAGTGGAGGAGAGGTGGAGAGTGGAGGAGAGGTGGACAGTGGACGACAGGTTGGCAGTGGAGAAGAGGTGGACTGTGGAGAGCGGAGGAAAGGTGGACAGTGGCGGAGAGGTGGGCAGTGGAGGAGAGGTGGACAGTGGAGGAAAGGTGGACTGTGGACGACAGGTGGAGAGTGGAGGAGAGGTGGAGATTGGAGGAGAGGTGGACAGTGGACGACAGGTGGAAAGTGGAGGAGAGGTGGAGATTGGAGGAGAGGTAGACAGCGGAGGAGAGGTGGACTGTGGAAAGTGGAGGAGAGGTGGACAGTGGAGGAGAGGTGGACAGTGGAGGAGAGGTGGACAGTGGAGGAGAGGTGGACAGTGGAGGAGAGGTGGACAGTGGAGGAGAGGTGGAGAGTGGAGGAGAGGTGGAGATTGGAGGAGAGGTGGACAGTGGACGACAGGTGGAAAGTGGAGGAGAGGTGGAGATTGGAGGAGAGGTAGACAGCGGAGGAGAGATGGACTGTGGAGAGTGGAGGAGAGGTGGAGAGTGGAGGAGAGGTGGAGAGTGGAGGAGAGGTGGAGAGTGGAGGAGAGGTGGAGAGTGGAGGAGAGGTGGAGAGTGGAGGAGAGGTGGAGAGTGGAGGAGAGGTGGACAGTGGAGGAGAGGTGGACAGTGGAGGAGAGGTAGACAGTGGAGGAGAGGTGGAGAGTGGAGGAGAGGTGGAGAGTGGAGGAGAGGCGGACAGTGGAGGAGAGGTGGACAGTGGAGGAGAGGTGGAGATTGGAGGAGAGGTAGACAGCGGAGGAGAGGTGGACTGTGGAAAGTGGAGGAGAGGTGGACAGTGGAGGAGAGGTGGACAGTGGAGGAGAGGTGGACAGTGGAGGAGAGGTGGACAGTGGAGGAGAGGTGGAGAGTGGAGGAGAGGCGGACAGTGGAGGAGAGGTAGACAGTGGAGGAGAGGTGGAGAGTGGAGGAGAGGTGGAGATTGGAGGAGAGGTAGACAGCGGAGGAGAGGTAGACAGCGGAGGAGAGATGGACTGTGGAGAGTGGAGGAGAGGTGGAGAGTGGAGGAGAGGTGGAGAGTGGAGGAGAGGTGGAGAGTGGAGGAGAGGTGGACAGTGGAGGAGAGGTGGACAGTGGAGGAGAGGTGGACAGTGGAGGAGAGGTGGACAGTGGAGGAGAGGTGGACAGTGGAGGAGAGGTGGACAGTGGAGGAGAGGTGGAGAGTGGAGGAGAGGTGGAGAGTGGAGGAGAGGTGGACAGTGGACGACAGGTTGGCAGTGGAGAAGAGGTGGACTGTGGAGGAGAGGTGGACAGTGGAGGAGAGGTGGACAGTGGAGGAGAGGTGGACAGTGGAGGAGAGGTGGACAGTGGAGGAGAGGTGGACAGTGGAGGAGAGGTGGACAGTGGAGGAGAGGTGGACAGTGGAGGAGAGGTGGACAGTGGAGGAGAGGTGGACAGTGGAGGAGAGGTGGACAGTGGAGGAGAGGTGGACAGTGGAGGAGAGGTGGACAGTGGAGGAGAGGTGGACAGTGGATATGTGGAAGTACGCTGTCCGTTTCTTTCCTGGTTTCATAGTTTCTCACAATATCCATATTTCAAAAATAAATGTTTCAATTCATTACTGGTATTCCTCATACTATTATTGATGAGAAGTGAATCGGGAAACCAATTTACTAGATAAATGTACATAATTCTGTCAGACTAAATGATGATTGATTTGTGATTTGCAGGTACATGTGAAGGTAAGTGCATGTAATCAGACCTATGCGACACAACTCTGCATGACATTGGTGATAATGTTTGTCGTTAAATCTTCTCACTAACACTAACTCTGCCCTTATTGCCCAATATCTGTAGCATTTGTAACTTAAAACTCCACATCCAGTCATGCATATGAGTCATGCTCACCAAAATATCATCCAAACAATATCGACCAAAACTCGTGTCATGACCTGTTAGCGCTGAGCTGACAGATACTCCTGACCAATCAGAACAAAACAGGGTCTGTCATTTATTTTTTCACCAGGGACTTGAGATGGGGGAGAAATCCTGTTATGAAGTATAGTGAGACACACCCTTTATGGTTAAATTATTGGAGCTAATGCGTTGCGCTGGACATATCCAAAACTCATCTCAGATCATTTTGGTATCACCCTAATACAGAGAAAAACAAATTTTATCGATTGCAAATAAATCTAACAAATGAGCAAAAGGGAAGTCGATTTTTAATGGTTATTGTGTTGTTTACCTATTTTTAGACATCTGTCTGGTTTATTATGGTGTGCATGTATGTATGTACTCCTCCTTTCTAGTTTATGATAATGGTTTGCAAAATTAACAATGCTACTCCATAAACGACCTATCCATGTTAATTTCCCGACATAAGAACCCCTTTCAAGCTCTACATAAAAGCTGTCAACTGGTTGTGTTTAATGTTTTATCACAAAACTGTATTTTCCTCAAAGTTAGGGTCAAATGTACAATTTCTGAGTTCTGAATACTTGAAGTTTATCTTAGTCTGAAAATTTGTTATTGTTATTTTTGAAAATGAAAATTTTACGGAAGTGTTTTTATCGTTTGTGCTTAAAATCAGCTAAAGATAATTTCTTAAAGAATGGTTGATTTGTTGAGATGACTATTATCGGTTTCACACACAGGGAATCTGAAAAGCTAAGATGGTGCCAAACTTGTTTGATCAATGCTATGTCTATTCTCCCTTCCATCATACACAGCGGGATGAAAGCTGAAGTCACAATCTTGGATGAGGACATTTTTAATCCATGTATACAGTTTTTAATTTTACTTTCATGACCTTATGTTCTGTACCAGTGTTTCAAAACTTACCCTAGCCTTACATTGATCAATATATTGCGCAAATCCAACAGAACACATATAGAGATCAGAAAAGTTTGTGATCCTGTTGAGGGAATTATAGAATTGAACAGTGTCCTGTAGAATACAATTCTAATCCTGTGCTTAAAGGGGTGTGAAAATGCCTTACAATTCTTTGCAAATATTACGAGAAATTGAGGATTATAGGGCACAAAATCTTATTTATAGGATGTTCCACCAATCAATCACAGGCATTTTAGCTATGCGTAGCATAGCTTCTACAGTGATGGGGAAAATATTTCTGTCATTTCTGCCAATTTTGATCTTCTCTCTGAAACTACTGGTCGGAGTTTTTAGCTATCAGCAGGCACAATGTTAAGATGTTGTATTTCAGGAGACCAATTCTATCTATTTTCCATTTCCATTTTGTTGTTTCTATTTGATTTTTGAAAAATCTAATAGATATCACTTTGTTGAGAACTGAGAAAAAACGCCGAGTCCAATATGTAACATGCATTTTGATTGGTCAAAATCATTATCTGCTCAAGCCTGCTCTAGGAAAGATTTAAACGATCATTTATGAAGCAATGTTCACAAATATCCCCAAAAAGCATTGATCAGTATAGCTCTAAGGCCACTGGCCCATGTTTATCATTTCTCTTGTAACAAAAATTTCATGAAAGAAATATTGTAAAAAGACAATAGGTAAGGTTTAAGTTCGTGATAATGTTTTGTTATCTAAGCATTGTATGGATTATATTCTTACAATTTTAGGATATACATTACTATTTAATATTTATTTTGAAATATTAGATTAACAGAAATGTGGTACAAGAGTTTTCATAAAATCTCTCATAACTTTGCTAATTTTGATCTGATATATGTCACAATAAGTCTATTTCCTCTTAGGAATTCAGGCATAATAAAACATATTGAAAGACAGCAATCGATATCAATATGGATCTAGTTTGATTGGAGAATACAATGAATACTGCTCTCTGCTATGGAGTTGTTTCCCATTACCGTGAAATCTCAGCTGTGGTTTGTGTTATCATGCAATCATTCTTTATAAAGAGTAGCGCATTGAGTCGGGGTGACAGGCTTCTGTCTGACCTAATATAGGCTAAACAAAATTACAAACAAAACAGAACTAAATACTTTCATCAGAATATTTGATCAAGTAGTGAAGTGGTGAAATCAAACATCGGCATTAATAATATGTAGTGAAGCAGTGAGGTCAGACCTCATCCACATTAAGTCTGGAAATTAAATTTGCGTTACGTTTTTATTTGAACAACCAAAGTAGCTGCTCCAATTCACCTCAAACCTACCAAACATCTTGGGAAGAAAAAAGGTGATCCTAAATTGTATGAAAATATATTGGTGAAAAACTACTTCATATGAAAGTCTGTGGGGAGAAATGGGGAGATGACCTGCACAGACCAATGCAGCAATCTGGAGAGAGTAGACGGGGAAGTGGACATCCTTATATTAATCACGCTAACAAGGCCAACAATGATCCGATAAACCAATCATTACACTAAGTATATGTCAACCTTTGCCGAAAATTGCCTCTCGGGGTAAGTGTGAACCTTTGCTCATCGCAGCCTATGAAGTGTATCAAACGCATATTTATTCTGCATAAGCTGTGTTATGATTTTAGGGTGAAGGTATATAACATTTTATTTTAATTTAAGAAATGATTTTCTTGCATCGTCCTTTTCATGTCAAAATGTTTTATGCTGCACTTTAATCTTATTTCTTCTGAAATGCCCACTTTAGTCCTCCCCAGTTATAGGGGGAAATGGACGGGTCACACAAATCAGGATTTGTGCATCGATTTGCCATTGGCGCGGCCTAGTTACACAATCCATTCAGCCGAGCGCTAATCCACCATTAATTCATTGGTCCGGACATAACATGACATGCTCCATGCAGTGTTGAGCTGTGCTCTAATGTAGCAGCATCTTAGCGGAAGGCTGGGAGGGAGCAGATAGTGCTAGCAGTCTGTCACAGTATGCTGTGTGAAGTGGGAGGCGAGGTCGTCCATATAGAACAGATCCGTCTCATTGGCCGCATCCCGTACAATATGTGACATCAGCCACCCTGAACACAACACACACACACACATACACACACACACACATACACACACACATAGTACTGGCCATACGGACTGGCCAAAGTCAAATAGTGCAACACCTTTGAAAAAAAACTACCAAAGGAAGACATTTACCACTGAATGAGTTGTGACCTTATGGGAAGAGGTCTATCGTTATTGATTGATCATGACAAGATGGTCCACGTTTAATCATTTTACAGAAATACCACAGCACCGAAACTGAATATTTATCACAGAACAAGTTATGCTTTTTGGACCCATCAACAGCTTTTGATGATATTGACCAGGTGTGCTTGTTAGAAGCACACTACATTACCAATAATAATCAAATCTTTATGTTAGTTGAGACTTTATGAAATGTAAAATGGTTGCAACACACTGTCCACCAGAGCTCACGCAAACTATTACCCCTGAAATAGATATGATCTGAACATGCATGGATCATATTTCTTTTACTGGTCCTCAAACATCGTCTCCTGATATTGATTGAAAGTTAGTTTATCTAAGCTTGGTGTAATTATATAGATATAAGTGTGAGACAATGGTTTGTAAATATACATCAATTAAACACCCCTGTTTATGTTGCTTAGGTGGACAAGCGTAGAAATCTGGTGATCCTCTGACCAAGAGAGAAGCGCTCTGCTACTGACTGACACTGCACGCCAGGCTCTTGATACCAACCACTCTCTATATAGTGTGCTCTCCACCATTTTTGGGGGCAACACCTTCACATGTTATATCCGGGTATACACTGCAACACCCCCTGCCTGTACATCCAGTTTGCAAGCCCACGGGGCATACAAACGTCCGGCAAATGGTGGACAGTAGCAGTATATTATAGGTACAGTGTGTGCTATCAACTTTACATGTATCATGGTGTCCAATCAGCACATGTTGATAGTAGCTTAGATCAGGTTTCCGATCATAGTCACTTGGATTCTGCTTGAAGTGATGGGAAGGAAATGTATACAACCGGCCAAACAGTGGGGACATTGGGAATTACTAAATAATAAAATGGACAAAACTATCCCAAGCTTTCTTATTTCTGAACATGTTGTGGTTTAAACCATTCTGACGCTAAGAAAGATATTGAAATATCAATTCAAAAATTCAGAAATGTAAGAAAAACGTCTTGTTTTTATTTATTTTCACAGTGCACATGCAAATATATTTCAATGAATGTAATCTAACAATAAAGCCAATGGGAGAAGTGAGTTCCATAGATTTTTTTCCACCAAAAAATGTAAGATAATTGCAAGATAATTGCTTTTTGTTAGGATAAGTTCAAGAACGATTTCATTTGTTAATGTGTCAAATGCTACGGAAGAGATTTTCCTTTTTATTAGTTTTTTTACTCAGCTCTTGGATCAATTTGACTAATTTCAGATTGAAAGTTGAAGTAAGAATTGGTTTTCTTTGGTAACATTTAACGAAAGTATATCGATAACTTGGACAACATTTTTGATCTCTATAACTAAAGCATGCATCTTAAACTAGAATGATGCGTTTTACTTTAAATAGACAGAATTTTGAATGACGCTTTATAACTTAAGTAAAATGTAGTTTTGTGAATAAAATAATTCAAATATATGTGAACATCTGACACCATTTGGTCATTTTGACATAATTGTAAATTAAGTTATATATTTCAAAATATAGACCATTCATCCGAATTCCCTTTATTTACACTCAATAAAACATTTGTTTCAGTAAAACTGTGTTTAAGATTCATTAATGAAACTAACAAATGCTTTCAATTTGATACTAAAATCGTGAGAAATCTTGAAAAAAATGACATTATTTTCTTCTAAAATGATAGATATTGTATTATTGGTTAATGATTAGGCCTAATGCAGTGGCTACTGGCTTAACGATTAGTCATAAAAGACCACTTAATGAGGTATCCATGTTAAACTATAAATATGTGTTTGGTTTTTTTGTCATTTTCAACATCATTTCAGTCAGTTCAATACGAGACCTACTTTTAACAGATATAGTGCTTCCTCACTGAATTTACAGGTCCTTTAAATGACAATCCACCTAGTCACAGATTTAGCAGCAGGTTAATCCAAAACACAAAGTGATATTACACAATAAAACCAAAGAAAACCTTTCCATGGTTTGTGTTTTAAGCATGAATTCCTTCACTTACATTTGACATACAGGGAAAATGCATTGACCAAAGTATCCAGATCCTTATATAATTAACAAGGTCCCATTGCATTAAATTGTGATGGGACATTGCCATTGCAAATTAGAATGTAAATCATTTCACTGGTGATAGGAAAAAAGTATTCAATTTTCATTTCATGTCAATCTCAACATTATTTCTGATATTTCTTGACATGATCTACTTGAAGTAGATACTGTTAAGTTATGCATTCAAGTGATTTATTTAAGTGATTCCTGAACACATCTGTATTTGTAAATCTGTATCCAGCAGCTTCATTTGAAATATTGTTTTCAATCAATTCTGAGCACATCTGGTTTGGTAACACAATGTTCAATGTATATGCTAATGTGAAATGGGTAACATACGGTATTACATAATTGATGAAAACCAATCCCCAAAATAACGGATTAGATTAAGTATAGTCACATGACGAGTATAATGTTAAGTCTGATACAATATATATACATGTATATATATATATATATATATATATATATATATATATATATATATATATATATATATATATATATATATATATATATATATATATATATATATATATATATATATATTTAATAGAACATAACATCTAAACATCGAATTTATACTATTAAAATAAATGACGCAGTGAGGGCTTGCAAAATTTGGGACTGCACACCTTTAACCAACTGTGAAAGTTATAATGCTCTAGTTATAGTTTTGGGATGTATCAATTTTATGAAGTCTCATTACTCTGAGTGGAAATAAACGGCAAACTAGATCTTCTCCTCGGAAAAGCCAAAAGGTTGTGAGGGTTTGAGATTTATTTTCGGCAATTAGTCACCAGATGGCAATTGTTGTTAAAGTTCATTGGGGCTAATCTGCCCATCCCTTTATTCCACAAAGCAATCACCCACTTTTTCACATTTGTCCACATGCGTGAAATTCAATCTCACTGAAGAAACATACTCAAGGTTTGCCTCAAGGGGCCAAGCTTACTCGAAGCTTACTTACATAAATTATGTTTTGATAATTTTATATTGCTTTTGTTTTTGCAGGTCCTTTAAATGACAATCCACCTAATCACAGATTTAGCAACAGATTAATCCAAAACACAAAGTGATATTAAACAATAAAACCAACGAGAATCTTTCCATAGTTTGTATTTAAGCATGAATTCCTTGTATTTGACATTCACAACATCAGAGATAGCTTTGTGACAAAGCTTGGCTAGGGGCAGACCATTATTCATTGGGAGGGGGTGGAAACCACTTGCCAGGAAAAAATATTGAGAATGCAAACCTTGAGGAAAAAATTAATAAATTGAGACACCCACATCTGCAGAAAAAAAAAGCTCAAAGGGCCAAATGTTTGGTAAAAAAATGGAGTTTCAAGCTTGTAGAAGTCAATTGTAAATGCGCAAAAGAAACCAAAAGAAAAATGACTTGTACCTATTACACTACAATAGGTACAATCTACCCAAAACATGTTCAAAGGAGCCAGGTTTGAAGCATCGACAACAAATACTAATTAGAACATAGCTTTAGGGCAACATACAATCTGAGAGCAAAAATAAACGTTATATTGCTGTCAGACACAATCTACTACAAATATCTTTTATCCTTTATATTTACCAGACGTTCAGCTTGATTACTTTACTAACATTTATCATTTGGCAAAACATAGACTCTCACATACTTCTTACAGACTTCACAGACTTCTTGGATTTCTTAACTTAACATTGATTATAATATCACATAATGACACATATTCAACAGTCATATTATTATGTTGGGGATTCAAGGCAGGTTTTAAACACAAAATGTTCATATATGTGAAAAATTTTGAATAGGGCAGTTTTGTAGTTTTTTAGTTAATTCATAAACATGAGAAGGAAAGATAACTTAAATCGATGTGGCATTCTAAATACACGTGATGGTAAACATGAATGACGTCATTGTGAGATAATAACTTACTCACATAACTAATTTGTAAACAAAAACGTCATCAAAAGAGTGCAATATCATGATGTTTGATCTTAAAATAAAGCACTGTATAATGCTCATGTGCTTTGGATAAAACATTAAAACTGTGACATTTTGGTGTAAAATGTGCTTAAAATGTATTCACTCCTCAACTATCATAATAAGTATAATATACTGATTTAGTACTGATTTAAAATAAGTGCTAATTTAAGTAAGTATGCAAAAGGCCAAAAAATCCGTGGCGAAATCCAATGGCAAAATCCGCAACAATCATCTTACTCTACCACACACTCACAAATCGTTTCTCATACAAAAGCGCTATCTGATGGTGTAAGCAGAAACTATATGCCGAAGACATGGCCGCCATGGACCGATAATAGGTGTATGCTCCATAGACTTACAGCTTAATCATGTCAAAGCCTTGAACATTCAGACCTTAAGTCAAAACAAACACGAACAACAACATGGCCGCCATGGGACGTCAATGCATAAATGTTCCAAAGAATTACAGCTCAGCTCAATCAGTTGAAACATTATACATCCAGCCCTGGCAAAGTAAATGGGAGCGAAACAAAAATACAAGTATCTGTCTAAATCTTGAAATCCTGGGTTTTGCAGCCTCCATGTTACTTCCTTATAGTTTCTTTGCAGTGTGAGCTCCACAAATCCACCAGATGGCAGCATTGCATCATAATGATTGGAAAAGAACTTCTGAGCAGTCATTTCTTGTGAGAGTGCCTTTTTGTTTTGACATTGTTGTACTTTCATCATTAATTTATAAAAGAAAATACTTTCAGAATATGAGTGTTAACACATAAAAGAAAACATATATCTTAAGAATGTTTTGATAATATTAAACGAAATGCAGAAGACTGAAAATGGTCTTTACCTAATGTATTGTAAAATTCCCATTGAGATAAGACCACTCAGAAAACGCATTTGTTTTCGATCGCGTTTGTTTTGCCTGTAGGGCTAGATGTTCGAGGTTTCAACATGGTTAAGCTGTAAGTCTATGGAGCATACACCTATTATCGGTCCACAGCGGCCATGTTTTTGGTACATAATTTGTGTTCACACCATCAGCTTTCGTATGAGAAATGATTTGTGAGTGTGTGGTAGAGTATGAAGATTTCCTTATTTTGCAAGCGTACGCGAGCTTGATTTAAAAAAAAAAATTTTGAGCAATTTATAGACTTTGAATTGATTCATACAATCTTTCATACATAAAAAATATAAGTAAGTTTTATTTCAGAATGTAACCCCACTAGTTGCAAGAAAAACGATTAAAATAACTCTCATAATATAAGAAAATATCTAATCAATGGGCCAAGTTTACAAAAGAAAAAATCAGTTGTGATAACAAATGCATTGAATCTACATGTATACACAATGGATTGCCTAATTTAATAGCGGATAGCTTTTTGCAATTTTTTTGTCCAATTTGACTATGTGCTCACTGCAATAGGTATTCTTGTACTAACCATTTCATGTTCAATGTCTCTGATTTGTAAAGATGGTTTGTTTTATGTTAGATCATTATAAGGATATAAATGGTAATGAAATGACAATCAGAGATGCAGATGTTTCATAATTGAATATTACACATAAGGCAAAGAAAATAAGAATTACAATGGCTGCAGACGATTGGCACCTGAGCGGCAGATCGCCAAATCCTTCATTTTGTCCTGCCGAATTCACCAAGGGTTTTCCAGAGAGCGAAGGTCGGCGTCCGCCACCTTCCGCCACCGGCACCCGCAGGCTCAATCGTGGAGAAAAGGGATAACCTGGGCTAACTCCCAAGACTCAATCATGTGGAGCAAATGCAAAGGCTGCACACGATTGGCACTATTGGTGAGAGCGGCAGATCACCGGATCCTCCATTTTGTCTAGCCGAATTTTCCGAGGGTATTCAGAGGGCGGAGGTCAGCGTCCGCCACCAGCACCCACCGGCTCAATCGTAGAGAAACGGGATAATCCGGACTAACTCGCCAAACCCAATCGTGTGGAGTAAAAACCATGCTGTACATCAGAAATTGCCGCCATTATGAAAACTGGACGTGATTTGACATTACCCCTGCATATCTGTTTGTGCACGCAATTGAAGCTGGCGGTTTCTGCCAAAATCCACCGCTATACCACCAGATACGCCACCTTCCGCCACTGACACCCGCCGGCTCAATCGTGGAGAAACAGGATAACCTGGGCTAACTCCCCGGACTCAATCGTGTGGAGCAAATGCAAAGGCTGCACATGATTGGCACAATTGGTGAGAGCAGCAGATCACTGGATCTAGCCGAATTTTCCAAGGGTATTCAGAGGGCGGAGGTCAGCGTCCGCCACAAGCACCCACCGGCTCAATCGTGGAGAAACGGGATAATCCGGACTAACTCGTCAGACCCAATCGTGTGGAGCAAAAACCATGCTGTACATCAGAAATTGCCGCCATTTTGAAAACTGGACGTGATTTGACATTACCCCTGCATATCTGTTGGTGCACGCAATTGAAGCCGGCGGTTTCTGCCAAAATCTGCCCCTATACCACCAGATACGCCGGTTACACACAATTGAGCAGTGGATTTACCCATTGGCGAAAGTGGCAGTCCACCAAATCTGCCGGGCTAAACCTCTCAGCTGAGTGACGAACTAGGCGACAGAAAGTGTCACTTTGCACAAGATTGTTTATAGTCGGGCAGGTCAACAGACTTCACCGCTCTGCGCTAGCGGGTTCCAATCGTGTGTACCCTGGGCCAGCGGTTAAGGATAGACTATCCTTGTTCAACTAAAAAAGTTGGACGAACACAGATCTCTCGTTTTAACGGGTTCGATTTGGTCGTTTAAAAAGGTTTGACCAACGTCACAGATTGTTAAGGTTTGCTCTGATTGGCTCACCTAAATATAGAACAAGGAAACCCCTGAAAATAATGACGTTTGTCCAGTTTGGTACCCAGATTCATAGCCAGATTTCCGGCCAGACATCTGGGCAAGTGCTATTTTATTAGTATCTATTACTCCACACGATTGGGTCTGGCGAGTTAGTCCGGATTATCCCGTTTCTCCACGATTGAGTTGGCGGGTGCAGGTGGCGGAAGGTGGCGGACGCCGACCTCCGCCCTCTGAATACCCTTGGCGCATTCGGCAGGGAAAAATGGAGGATCCAGCGATCTGCCGCTCTCGCCACCAGCTAGACGGCAGGTGTCAATCGTGTGCAGCCTATGTCAATAGTGTTCTCCAATCATCAATCAGTAGTAATTCATATTTTATGTATGATTATCTCTGAAGTCTCCCAAAAATGTGTGGTTGTTCTTCGGATGACATAAAATAAACAAAATATATACACTTCACACAAGTCACCAGCTCACCAGCTGCAAAACCTGACCAAGTTGAACCGTTTAAACAAGAGCTCTATCAACTCTACCAAAATTTGGTTGTAAAAGAAGTGACCCTGTATGTTCCACAAACCCCTCCAGATCACCTATCTGGACTTGCGAGGACCTGTGCAATGAAGTAACTGAAATAACCAAACCATGCCATTTTATTTTTGCTTTCTAATATAACATTATATAACGCATGTAATATATTTCACCAAATATGCGATAACGTTGTAATGAGTACGTCACATTATTTAGGACAAGTGGTATTATCATGGGGTTGGTCGTACTGGTTATAGACATAGTTGAGACACACTCAGTATCGTATCAACATAATTCGACAAAATACTGAGCTATGATTAGTTGAGAGACAACATCCAAAATTTTAATGTTTTTGTTTTGTTTTTTTAAGAAATGAACAAGTTAAGTTATATTGCTCAAAGAAAAGATGTACAATAATGAAATGAAGTGGAATCTTTAAAACAATTTCACAATCTCCTGTTTTTATATGATTGCCAGTGCACCTGTAATGATAATAACAACGAAAATAATAACATTTGTATTGCGCTGACACCAAACCATGTCTTTTTACAGCACTTGAAAGGTTTGATAAACAAAACGAAATAAATGTATTCATCGAGAAAACACGGGCTTATACTGTTTAAAAAGTGCGTCTTATTGTAAACAATGGATTTACATTATCTCACAGTTGTAAAAGTAATTATGTTGTCTCCCAAAGTACTAAACAGTGTGAGGGACATTGAGTGGTGAAATATGCCAGGGAGATTGTGAGTGTGTATGCCATGGAATAAGCGTAGATGGTGATTACAGTGATCATGGTGGGGTATGTGGAGACAATCATGTTATCTGTGTCATATAACAGCCCAGGCCTTCATGCCTAGTTTCATAAAGCTTTGTGGGAGTGTTAACGCAAGCAGCATTCTCTGCCTGTAATTAGGGCTTTGTCTTGTGCAACTGAGGTGCCAATATCGGCAAGGCGAATTCAATTAGGTGATGTAATATTACAGTGTATGCCACTCCGTCCTTAGATGAAGGCTGCTGCTGCTGCAGAGATGTGCTTTATTTGCAGACCGTCTAGTAAAGAGGTCCACAGTGTGAAGGAATTGCAACTTCCCATAGAAATAGCATTCATCAAAACAACTTTTTAAATTAATCATAATTCATACTTGGACATGATAACCAAAACTTAATCTTAATTTCAAATACTCTTGGTAGATTATTCAGCATTTTCACCCTATTTCCTATTATTAACGCGTAAACTGCGCTATGATTTAAGCGCTTGTAATCATAAATATTTATTGCCTTAAAAAATGTATATATAATGTTCTTTCCCGAATCTAATATACGTTGTCATGATGTATATTTCATCCTTGATCTGATCCCTACCATCAAGGCAAAATTAAGATTATAACCAAAAATTATAATTATTATGTAAAAGCATATAAATTCATTTATATACCCTTGTTTTTATATTTAATCATGTAATCCCTGTTTTAGAATGCTCCTTAATTGAAATTGAGATTTAAAAAATACAAATAGTAATAATTGATTTGTTAAATTATGCAATATATCATGCAAGATGTCATATGTTTGTCCAAAAACACATGTTGTCATTTCATTTGAATATACAAACTATAAATAAAATGTGAGACAGCTCATATGGAACAAAGTTTATTCCACAAAAGAAAACTCAAATTTATCATCTCCATGATTTACCATCTCCATAATATTAAATGACATCTATTAATGATATCAATGATGATTGTTGGTTGTTGCTTGCAGAAGTTGTGCTAAATATAAATTATGTTTAATTCGGTATTTATTTGTTACTGACAGTGACTGGGAGAAGTTACACAAGCAGATAGCTGTGTCTGGTACCCAACTCTCTGTCTGAAATAGAAACCTACCACTGAGACTCAAAACCCTACTCTTTTCGAGGACTGTCTGGAAATCTTCTTTAGAGGTATCACATTAATATGAGAGCAGAAACCACAGCCATTCTTTCAAAATACAATTGCGGTAGTTGATCTAACTTCAAATCAGTTTTACATGCATACCAGAATTCAGCGGACACACGCCGAATCTGGCCAGAATGTTGACACTAAACACTTTCCCTTTCCCCAAATACATGCATTGATGAAAAAGTCCTACCTCGTTATGTACTGAGAAGGGCCTCACGCGGTTGTGGTCGCCCGGGACGACCTCAAGAATAGTGTGAGCCAGGCGGCCAACCAAAGAGGCCAGGATCTCTACAGCTTGGGTATATTCCTCAACAACGTGTGGGGGTACTCCAGGATGACCGGATACATTGCGCAAGGCAGCCGTGAGGGCTCGGCGCGGCACCATCAACACGGGCGCCACGCACGCCAACTCACCATAGGTGATTGAAACAATTCGAAACCCTCCAATGCTGCCTCTTATCTAAACCACTAGGTGGCAGCACTGCGTAAGCTTCCAGGTCAAGGTGTAGAGCGCTAGAGGGTGTCTCCTACCATAGAGAGTGTGTGTATTCAAAGAAACTATAGTGTTAGTAATTATTATAGCACTAGATTTGTGTATCAAATATAGAATGAGTGGTGCTATCCAAGAGTGAAATGAGGTAAGGAAGTCTCACTCGTGCGCCATTGCTTGAGGTAACCATAGATGTCCACATGTGTACACAGCCCGGGAGGATTCAGTCACTGAGCAAACTTCCTGATCTATATCTGAAACATTAAAATAAAATAGGTGGCATTTAGATAAGTTTAATTAATTAATTTATATAAATATATATATATATATATATATATATATATATATATATATATATATATATATATATATATATATATATATAAAGAAATATTCCAATATTTCATGTTTTTAAAATTAAATATAAAGGATCTACCCTAGTCCCTATATTTTATAAAACGATTAGGCATGCGCAATTATTGGAATAATTAACTAGTCATTATAGTTGACAAGGCAATTGATTTGCACCATATTTTTTTTATAAAAGCTATAAAACTAAAATCCCATGATCACATCATTATTCATTGGATATATATTGTGTATTGTGTTATTTGACAACATGGAAGAATGATGTGTTAATTTTTTACAAAAAATAAATCGCGTCCTTAACATCTGTACAGTTGATGTAAGAAGTTATTTATGGAACAGAAAGGAGCTAGCAATACTTCGAATGCTACACTTCTAAAATGATTTATATCTAAATAAAAAAATCCTTTTTCCCCTTACAAAGTATTCATTTGTAGCTTATTACAATAGATTTCCACATCTTGTCATTGTAAACACACAGCTTCAAGGATAGGGCATGATACCTAAAATGGGGGTTCACTCATGGAACAGCCGTTGAGGGGATAGTTTTGTGACAGTGAAATTCTGCAATGTGGCAGTGCTTGTGTGACCTGCAGTTGGAATATGTTTTGAGGTGATTAGGGGCAGGAATCTCGGGAGAGATGAGAGGTTAGCGAGAGTGCACTTATCACGTGGCTTCAGGGGAGCGTCTACTCTGTACATTTGACTTTCCACTCAGCGTCGTGTACCGACAGAAAGATACAAATGTGATGAGTGCAGACTGGAGACACGAGCAGATAGCATGTCCCACTTCACGCTCACTTCCATCTTTCGTCAAGGTCAATACATTATAAAGGGGAGGATACATTATCCTACATTAATGGTCATCACAGCAGGAAGGGGTTTCAAAATGCTGATAAGTCAAATGCATTGCGAAAACAATAAAATGAACTTTCGATAAACAGGTTACCAAGAAAAGTTCTGTGTAGAGTGCAAGCTATTTTGGACAGGTAGTGAATAATTACCATCATAATAAATTCTCCCACCATTCAAAAAGGAAATGTTAGCTTTCCTAATCTTGATCCATTTTTCTGTTGAATGAAAACCAGGCCAACTTTGAATCTGACATATCAATTCGCAATTATTATGAGTTTTACTATTATGTTGGCTTAAATGGAAAACTTAAATGGAAAACATATAGATTGTAATAATGATAATAGATAATGATAATTATAAGCTTATTTGCGGGAAAAATGTGGTATTCCCAACCCTCATTTATAACCAAGTTAATTGTGACGATGTTTTGGTGAGGGTAATTTGAATTACCTTCATCCCACATCATAAAGTGGGTCAAGGCTCTGAAAGTGAAACTTGTCATGATTCATCAATAAACAATGCTTATCTTAACAATATTTGCGAATATGAATTTATAACAATTATGATATAACTTATAGAAAATATAAATAGAAGGTTTTACACTGAAGGTAAGTTATGAGTCATGATTCAAAGGAAGAGGTTTTTCCCAACCACTGTTATAAATGATGAGGATATGATGGAAGCAACTGATTTAAAGAATATGCCTTTCAGAAGCCTGTGCAAATGTAATTCATCCTTAAATCCTAAGTTTAAGTTTTGTTCTTTGTATTCACGTAAATCATTCATTTTATATACTTTACAGAAAATGTATATATTTCAGACATATGAAAATCTTTTCACAAGTTGTTTAAAACCCCTAACAAACATATTTATAATATAATAATTGAATGTGATTTCGCCTTCTCCAATAATTAATGTTAAATACAACTGACCATCTTGTAAATATAACTATATTAAAATCCTATCTCGCAAATATATATAACTGGAATATATTTGGAATATATGTACATTTGGTATAGATTGTTTATTAAGCTAAATGTTACGTTGTCAATTGTATTTGTTGATGATGCCTCAAGAAACACCTCAACCCCCACCCTATTGATGTGTTGATCAAAGCGAGACCAACTTTTTGCCAATGATGCCTAAAAGTGACTCCGACAAGCTTACATCTAAATTTCTTTCCCCTCAAAATTCTACCTACTGAACATATTTTTTCTGCAGATATCCTCAAGGTTGGCATTCTCAATATTTCCCCTCACCAAGGAGTCTCACTAATATTTTATTTCCCGCATTCCAGATAATGAACCTTTATCAGGTTGATATAGAGCTTTCAGAATGGTAAGGGTAACGAGTGGAATCAATGATGAGTAAAATAAAATAGGTCATATTTGCAATCTGCTTCACAGTGAACAACACTTGCCAGTCAAACACTATTATTAATCATGACTGAATGTGTTGATTCTAATCAGGTCAGAAACCGATTTTTAATGTTCACGTGAAATAAGTATTTGCTCTTAGAATATCTAATTGTCTGATCAGTCACTCATTTATCTTTCTTTAAAATTATATGTTCACAATAGTTTAAAACTTTGAAAGAAATGAAGTGATGACTTTATTTTAATGATTTCCGGTCATAACAAATGAAGAATATATTACAAATGTGTGGTTATAGTTTGCGCCCAAGTTGTAAAATCAAAGATGTACTAAAAGTAATCTGGAGGTAAGCCATATCTGCATGCTTGTTATAACATACAGTAACATAAGAACCATTGTCGCATTGTCCAATTGCTGTACATTCATTACCTGCGTAATAATGTAATAATTGCAATGATCATTCGTCAATTACAGCAATAATATTGAAGATCTAGCACACAGCATGACAGCAAAGTCTGGTGAGTAAGCTACCCCACAACATGACAGCAAAGTCTGGTGAGTAAGCAACTGTACAACAGGACAACAATGTCTGGTGAGTAAGCTACTGCACAACATGACATAAATGTCTGGTGAGTAAGCTACTGCACAACACGGAAGAAATGTCTGGTGAGTAAGCTACTGTACAACACGGAAGAAATGTCTGGTGAGTAAGCTACTGCACAACACGGAAGAAATGTCTGGTGAGTAAGCTACTGCACAACACGGAAGAAATGTCTGGTGAGAAAGCTACTGCACAACACGGAAGAAATGTCTGGTGAGTAAGCTACTGCACAACACGGAAGAAATGTCTGGTGAGAAAGCTACTGCACAACACGGAAGAAATGTCTGGTGAGTAAGCTACTGCACAACACGGAAGAAATGTCTGGTGAGTAAGCTACTGTACAACACGGAAGAAATGTCTGGTGAGTAAGCTACTGCACAACACGGAAGAAATGTCTGGTGAGTAAGCTACTGCACAACACGGAAGAAATGTCTGGTGAGAAAGCTACTGCACAACACGGAAGAAATGTCTGGTGAGTAAGCTACTGCACAACACGGAAGAAATGTCTGGTGAGTAAGCTACTGCACAACACGGAAGAAATGTCTGGTGAGTAAGCTACTGCACAACACGGAAGAAATGGCTGGTGAGTAAGTTACTGCACAACACGGAAGAAATGGCTGGTGAGTAAGTTACTGCACAACATGACAGCAATGGCTGGTGAGTAAGTTACTGTACAACACGACAGCAATGGCTGGTGGGTTTGCTGTTCGAGCGTTGAATACAAGCAATACGAATCGGTCTTTACTCCCCTGAAAGAAATGCGTTCTGTTGAACATACCCAACCTCCATCAATTATGTATCACGTAGTTGTCTCGCCCCATTAGTCACTGGAACATCCACTCACTCTTTGTGCTTTTCCAGTGACCATTGGAATATTCTCTTACCATCTTTCCTCTCAATACTCATTTGAACCGACTACTGGAAACAACCATTGGAGCCACCACTTCCCATAAACCTCAGTATTATTCTCTCTCTCAAAAGGAAAAAAAGAAAAGAAAAAAAACCTTGACAGTGAAGTAGCTTACTAACCAGATAAGGGTTTCGGGCAAAACTTTAACAACTATGAAACCTTTATAAAAAGGTTCTTAAATTGTCAGAAGTCTTTGAGAACTTTAAACGTGTTATACCTTTTTGCATAAAATGGTTACAGTTTCTTAAATACATCCAGTGGTGATTGTAAACAACAGCTTAATGATGTGATTAATGCAATGTGAACGCGATTCAATGATTGATCAACATCAATAGAATATCATATTTATAATTGAGTCACTTCCAAGAAAATGTATCACTTTGGAGCAAATATGAAGAGTTTGAGGTGACGTCATCGGCGCAAGAGCACTGACCAGAAAACCAAACCAGTGCGGACCTGATCTAAATAATTTGTGCTGCATAATTGGTACTTCTGGGTTGTAGCACTGCACTTCCGGTTTGTAGCATAGGAATATACTATGAAACAGATAGTCCTTTTAAATAGGAAGTCGGCAATGATGTTGGATAAGTATATGCTATGTGTTGGACAATATATAGTAAAAGTTTCAGAATAAATACAATCATTTCAGCTCCATTTCCGCTTCAGCCTTTGATTAATTACATAATTACTCTAAGCTTCAACTGAATTTCAACTGAATTTCAAGTTATGAGGCGATACAAATATTGATGACACACTCTCATTTACACTAACATACTTGCATATGTATATATCTGATTTCCAAAACTGCACTTCCATAATATTAAAGAATCAAATATTCTACCATTTTATGTACATGCATGTAATATGTATGGCTTATGAAGCTTTCCATGCAACAGGGTCGGGCTCAACACGGTAAGTTCGAGCCAAATTATGCGAAGAATCTACCTTTCAGATGCCAAATACAAATGTTATTCATTCTTAAAAGTTTTTTTTTGTGCACGGTAATCGTATCGTCAATGTGTATCGTCAATGTGTAATGTATTTCTATCTGGGTTCATTACAGATGTGAGTAATAACAGCCTACTCTAGTCCATCTTTGATAAACCATCAATTGATCAATGCTGACACAGTTTTGTTCCTCTTGTCTTGTTCTCAGGGCAGTGCATTCCTATAACTCAGCGGTTCAATATATCAGGGCCTGACCGAGGTGAAATGTTAGATTCAATAGCTCCTGGCGGCTTCCAAGTGTCCAATATATTGATATCTGGTACGATCTTTGTGGAATTAAGCAGCAGAGGTATACGGTTTACAGCATGCTGAGATCTCTCAGCTTATGAATATCTTCGATGTCGTGCAAAATAGGCTAATAAGTCTCTCCATAGATACTCTTAGATATATGCATAATTGTCATCAAATCATGATTAAGCAGATATTTTAAATACTTTTATATGACTGTGCCTTTTATCGTGTTAGATATATGTAAATAGGGGAAATGTTTCAGAAAAAATTGTCAACACATAAACTCAGAGATTGAGACGCACCTCAAGTCAATAATTTACAATATATTTATTTGCTATCTTTGCTCAATACTATTCAAAACCTTGCTTTGTACGTCGTATTTAGGGAACACATTTGCTTGATATAAAGTATTAAACATTTTCAGGTGAGCAAATGTCAACTTGAGGCTTCACTGAATCTTAAACAATGTTTGCCATCAGACTGTGCGGTACGTCTTTGATGCAGGATGGGAACATGCAAAGTCACTGGAATATCATTGGTCAAACCTGGGAGTAATTATTACTCCAAGGTCAAACCATAAAGTAACATACAATTTAAATATCTTACGTAACAGCATTTAAAGAGTATTCTCGCTTGTAAGAAGGGTGCATGTTGATTGCATATTTTTATGTACAACAAGAACAGTTTCTAATATGAAGAGAGAATTTTCTCTAGCCACTGGCTTTGCAGCGTAAACAAGTAAAATCATATCATTGGTTATTTGGGCAGATGTGTGCGAGTTATTCTTATGAAAGGCAATGATGGATCGATATTTGGACACTGTGCCGACACAAGCAAACTCTACCCTGACCTCCAGGAAATGACCTGCACTTAGACATATCGCAAACAATCCTGCTGGCAATATCAATCCATAATGAAAAGGTTATAAAATCAGCCCTGAATCGTGCGAAAAATTAAGATGCTCTAAAAACAGTCATTCTCAATCGAAACATTAAATTCAAAGTTTATAATAGCACTACCTCGATAGAACCAGCTTGTGCCAACTATTTGCTGTGATTATACATGTAATAAATCGAAATCGGAAAATCATTGATGCATACAAAGATATTGCACATCAATGGATTCCAAATGAAAATGAGGTGTGAATATCTTTTTTGTGACTCTTGGGTACACATGTGTACCATTGGGTACCATTTTGGGGTTTGTCTGGAGAGAGGAATAACTCATAACCAAATGTCTGGTCGAACCTCCGCCGGACATCCATACAGTCATGTTTCAGTGAGATGTCTATGTTATACTAATGATAACCTATCATGTCTAGACCACTTTTAATCAAATAGGAAATCTCTTGTATCTCCCCATCTGTTACATCTCTCCAGCTTCTTTCTCTTATACTCAATGTCTGTACATAGCTGCATCAATGCATTTGTTCCCAAGTATTTCACACTCGTGTATGACTAGTTTCATTTAAAAAAAATCAAATGAGGTTTTCATTGATATATTAACTTTATGAACAGATAACTACACGTCACAGAACTCTGAAATTGTGATTTATTTCATGGCGAACCAACAAACATGGAGATCGGTGGAGTGGTCGTCTGCGAGATAAAAGTTTTGAAGAGTATGATGTTTGGCACTTTTGTGTTAAGTCATTTATGATTGTAGGAGCCAGGCTATGAAGCAAAGAGATATTTTGTTATGGCTCTAACACATAATTATGACTGGAGGCACACATTAATTAATTAATGTATTTACTTATTATTTTTTTTTTGGGCGGGGGGGGGGGGGGGTGGGGGCAATGTCATAAATGAATTTATCTCTAAATATATGACCAAATATATAGAACATATACACAAAACGTATAGATAGACAAACCATTATACTGGATAATAAATAATTGATGTGTCACTAATGAGAGCATTGTTTTGCTAATTATCTAACAATACACTTCATCTATCATACAATACATCTTCAATCAAACCTTGCGGCAGTGAATTAGCAATGTATAGAATTAGCACATGATGTCATAACAGGTAAGGCAAGTAGTCGGCCAACTTCCGTTTTCTATATGTTATAACATTAGCTGACACCTGTCCAATGGCGAGGTGGCAGTCAACCTTGCCTAATTTATTGATCAATTATCATAAAACGTTCAATGCGAATGACGTAAAAAGACAATCATTTGCGTGGCCTATATCAATGTGGTACAGAAGATGTACATCACATCTTGGCAGTCAGGGTTACCACTTCATGCCCAGCCTCTTTCCAGGACTAGCAGTCATAATAAGGAAGAAAGTCACGCTAAGACATCTTGCAGTACATTTCGGTCTGACCTTTTACACTCCACTTTGACACAGATGAATGGCAACAGTTATTCAGAGAAAAATAAAGGTTTTTGGTATAATGGATACCCTGATCTGCTAGTCGTTACTAAATGTATTCTGATAATCTAAAATAAAAAGGCATTTATTCAAATGCAATATCTGGTTTAAAGGGGATATCTTACTGACATGAAGAGGTTCAATTAAAAAGAAGATTATTAGAGAAATTGCCAAAGACTGTGCAAGGTATACTCAACTGAAATACATTTTTGTGAAGAAATAAAAACTAGAAAAACACTTTATAGTTTCAGATAAAGCCTTGAAGACTACTCCTAATACACCCGCCATTCAATCACGGTTCTGTTCAATTTGAAAACACAAAATTGCAAATTTGATGTTCAAATTATTTTCTTATTTGGCGACATCTGGTATATGGCAAACATCAAAAATGAAAACGATGACAATTTTAAAATAAAGGTAAACAGGAAATGTTGGTCACTCAAATTTCTCGGTGTACAGTTGTGTTTCTCCTAATAATTATAGAAAAATATTTTTATATCACAATGCTTGTTTTGATTAGCAGATATCAAACATAGACTTCCGAGAAAAAATAATATTAAAAACATAAAATGAACCTTAGCATTTCCGCTCTCCTCGATTCATCGGTCGGTGACATACAAATACTCTTCACAATAGTTATTTTGTATTTGTCCCTTTATCTATTCAATCATTAGCCAATAGCTATTTTGAAATACCATACCTAATGTTCATTCTAGCAGTGTACGTGTAGAGGAGTGTTTTAATTACTTGTTATGAAGGAAATATGACATAATTAATATCACAAACATATTCCTTGTCCAATGAATTTTTTTTCTGATGTATCTTGCTTCGAATAAAGTTCTGAGAAGAAGAGATACAAGGACTAGAGAAACAATATTGATCTTGACTTTAAAACTCTTAAATTTAAATCAATGTATTTAATGGCTGATCTGTGGAAAGAAATATTGTTCATTTGGGGTTTAACATCACTTTTGACATTATTTCAGTTATTTCTGACGATACTCTTGTAATCATTCTACCAGAACCAACTTGAGAGATCTGTCAGCCTCAAAATTGCGCTCACACGTTCTTGTCTCGGTCTCAGATACAGTGGTGACTCTCTGAATTGTCGCAGGTCCTTGACATTACAACTCACGCGGGCACAGCTTTACAAGGATTTTCTAGATTTACAAGGATTAATGCATGGATCTCAGCTCATATAAGAAATTGAATAATGAATGTAATGCCCACAAGTCTGAGAATCAAATTAAATATTTTCCCTCGATATTATAATATTCTTCTGCAATAATAACATTCTTGTCCCATGGATTGTTAGCCAGGCCAATGGTGTTTGTAGGTATGTTTGCAGATGTCATGGCAATCCATGTTTGTTTTGAAAAGTGGATTCTGAAAAATAAAGAGTTAACAATTTTGCCATGGGTTTGGTCGGACATCACCAACAGTGTTATTTTTAGACAGACTGTCATTGTCTATCAAGTTCATTAAACAAAATGATCAACAAGATTTCAAATGACAATTTGCAAACGGGTTGTAAATGGGAGCTGATATGTTTTCCATTAGTTCTTATCTTTCTGGATAAACCCATTATATGAACTTTGTGTTATTAAGTGACATGTGGTATGACTTATTCATTTCCAAAACCTGGTTATAAAAGCAGATATCCCGATAATTCCTACAAGGTTGTGACCTTATCAAATCACTTTATAGCACAGTAGACAGTATCATCTGGTTGACTCAGAATGCAATAATAGGTCCATCTAAAAAATACAGTTAAATTTACAGTTTATCACGAGGTAAAATGTGTCTTAATGATATCAACATGGCTTAAAAATCAGGAATACAATTTTAAAAAATGCCTTACTGTGTTAAGAACTGGTTGATAACATTTCGGTTTAAAATCAATGGTAAGTAATATTCGGATAAGTGATATTCCAGATAAGTGATATTCCAGATAAGTGATGTTCCGGATAAGTGATATTCCGGATAAGTCATATTCCGGATAAGTCATATTCCGGATAAGTCATATTCCGGATAAGTCATATTCTGGATGATTTTCTTGATATATAAGTGAGGTTCTGGATAAGTGAGGTTCTGGATATGTGAGGCTCTGGATAAATGATGTTCTGGGTAAGTGAGGTTCTGGATATGTGAGGCTCTGGATAAATGATGTTCTGAAAGTGAGGTTCTGGATATGTGAGGCTCTGGATAAGTGATGTTCTGGATATGTGAGGTTATGGATAAATGATGTTCTGGATATGTGAGGCTCTGGATAAGTGATGTACTGGGAAAGTGAGGCTCTGGATAAATGAGGTTCTGGATATGTGAGGTTCTGGATAAATGATGTACTGGGAAAGTGAGGTTCTGGATAAATGATATTCTGGATATGTGAGGCTCTGGATAAATGATATTCTGGATATGTGAGGCTCTGGATAAATGATGTTCTGGAAATGTGAGGCTCTGGATAAATGATGTTCTCGATATGTGAGGCTCTGGATAAATGATGTTCTCGATATGTGAGGCTCTGGATATGTGAGGCTCTGGATATGTGAGGCTCTGGATAAGTGAGGTTCTGGATATGTGAGGTTCTGGATAAATGATGTACTGGGAAAGTGAGGTTCTGGATAAATGATGTACTGGGAAAGTGAGGTTCTGGATAAATGATGTTCTGGATATGTGAGGCTCTGGATAAATGATGTTCTAGATAAATGATGTTCTGGATAAATGATGTTCTGAGTATGTGAAGTTTGGTATAAGTAAGATTATGGATACATGAGGTTCTGGATAAGTGAGGTTCTGTATAAGTGAGGTTCTGGATAAATAATGTTTCGGGTAAGTGAGGTTATGGATAAGTGAGGTTATGGATAAGTGAGGTTATGGATAAGTGAGGTTATGGATAAGTGAGGTTATAGATAAGTGATGTTATGGATAACTGAGGTTATGGATAAGTGAGGTTATGGATAAGTGAGGTTATGGATAAGTGAGTTTCCGGATGAAGGAGGTTCCTGTTAATTGAGCTTCTGGACCATTATAACTTGCCGGATTCTATTTATTCTTTGTTTATTCCTGTTTGTTTGTGCAGTCATTACACAATATCTTTAGCTGCTTTTACCCGAAAGCTTAATTTTACATATACAAGATAATGAAATTAGCATCGATGTAAGTGTATCCTGTTTATTCATGCCATTTATCCTTTATATTTATGTCACTGACTACTACATAATTCAATAATAAAATATACACATTCACATTTGGATGGAAGCGTGTCAATTATGAGATAAAGGTGGCATATTTTGCAATAAACAAAATTCACTCCCAAAATTACATTTGCTTTCATTGGCCTTGGTATAGATTAGTAGAACAGTGACATTGCTGCTTGCTATCAGTGAAATATCCCGCCACAATACCATTGGCAAAAAGTAGGCCAATGACATGAACGATCATCCTTCTGCAAGATAGGTGCATAATTATGGTTGACACGTGCATGATGACAGAGACCACAGCTCTTACTGTCTCCCTCATGATGCTGGTTGCCATGGCAACAAGCATGGCTTTGTTCTTGGCGCGGTAGCTGAGATGGCCACAGCAGCTGCGAGATTCTCCAACCTGTAGCCCATATTGCTCTAACATTAAGACCGTCTCATCGCGCAGGTGCTTAATGCCAACGACCAAGTATGTCAAGAACAAATTACCACTATCGATCCCATCATTGACTCCTATATACATATTTATTATTAAACAATGATAACCTGTCATAAACCGCCTACAAATACTTCATCAAAATAAACAGAACTTTACATATAAAATGGATATACTTTTGAATATAACACCTTTTGAAACAATATATGTATGTCGACATTAAAAATATCATTAACACTTGATTCAGTTTATCGATGAAGCAATTTTATATATGGGAAGGAATATTCATCTTCAATAATATTACTGATTTAGCTTATTCGCTGATGTTTGCTTCATCGAAATATTGTCTTCTCGGCGGATTCTGTTAAAAACGTAATCTGATGCTGTTCTACTTTAGATTGCAAATATGTAAAATATGAAATGGCTTCAGCTTGTAATGTCAAGTTTCACATCACGAAGCAAGGACACTGCCATGTGAATTGCAAAATCACATATATGTTGAATATAAATCTATTTCTAGAGTTATATAACAGTGTTCATTATAAACGCAATTAACCGGTTATATCTGGCCAATATGAAATTTAATAAAACAGAATATCTAAAAATTGTAACCCGGATAAATCATTCCCAGATCAAAATCATAATCATAAAAATGATAATTATCAATATGATTGGGGGAAATAATTAACTAGCTACCTTGTGACAAATGTCACAAAGGATGCTGCAATAATCTGTGGTTTCAACAATAATAGAATATATGGCTACAGCCAGATTCCTTAATACTATATAAGGGTTCCCACTCTTTCATCAAGATCAAATTCCTTAACTTAACTTTTCCTTACCGAAATCACTGTTTTCCTGACAACTTTTTCTACACATTATGGGAATAGATATTTTCTCTCATGTGTCAACAGTAGTCCACCTTCATTTCGTCAGTGTAATGTATCCACAAGTCCGAGAAAATGTGAGGTTAACAATGCTTAAATATGCATATGCGACACATGGTCACCATTACGGACAGGGATCAGAGGGCCATCACGGTGTAAAATCCAGACCTTTGGATTTATAAGTGTTCTTACTATATTGAAAGCATTTTCTAAAGTTGAGATCCTAGGCACAGGAATAATTTCACACAACACTTTCAGCTTTAAGTTACTTTGTAGAATCTGATTTTATTATTTTATTGTACAGGTTTATATACTGGCTTGGCCTACACACAAATATGCTGAGCCTTTCCCCTACAGGAAACAATGTGGGTTTCTCACCTAGTCATTAGGTCCTGTTAACCTTAACTAGTTGGGTACAAATTGAGGGCAGTTAGAGACAAAAGTACATATATGGTATAATGTTGATAGTGATACATACAGTTCTCTGTAGAGCCCACACACATCGTCCTTATTCTAGGAGGACAAGGTCATAGAGTGACCCCAAGATGCAGCAACCCGTAACTGCTTGATTAATGACATTTCTTGTGAAGTGGCTACGTATATAGTACTGGTGAATAATACAGGATTAAAATATATAAATTCTAAGTAATACAAACTATGACTGATCATACAATTATGAGACAATAATATATTAATGTGACATAATAATAATAGTGATACTTTTATGGATATTAATAATATTATGGAGCATTAATTTAGGTGAGAAGTATATATTTTACAACGGTGTGTTCATTTCCATTGAAATACTACTATGTCAACAATGATGGATTCCTATCTCTTCGTATTCAATATGACCACCAAACTTGAATGGCAGTGCTAATGTTGAGTCCTAACTGGCGTCTATCCTGAAGACTGATGTCAATTGTCAACTTTTCCCGACCCCTTTGCCCATGTCCTTACTTTTTCAAGGCCTGGAATAAAATTTCAGAATTCCTTACTTTTTCTCAAATTCTTGATTGTGTAGGAACTCTGTATTGACATTGCACTGTACTCTGTGCTGCAGTCTGTCGGGTGCATTTGAACTTTGCTATCTGATTAAATTTACACAGGCCATTGTCCTCAATACAGTCTATTGTGTGCCTTGTATAACATCACAAGTATTGTCATTTCTTCCTGGATTGTTATTTGCTTCATTGAACATCACTGAACATCAGTGTGTAAGCTGCTGCTTAAATAAATCACACCTTTCAATACCAGCAGCAGCTAAGTCAGAGGCTATATTTAGCACTGATGGTTCAAGTTTAGGTCAATAGGTCTCCTAACTGGGCATGGTACCTTATAGTTTATTTGCATACCAGCAGCTATATCGAGTAAAATAAATAGTGAAATGGTGTTTTTACGACCCTTCCACAAACAATGGTCATATCAGATCGAGTTTCGGACCTTTTAACCAACGTGAAAGTAAGACCGTCTGCAGTGGGAGTCGACCCCACGCCTCCTGCGCTCCACTGACATCACCAAGAAAGACATAGATCCTTTCCTCTATCAATTGAGTAAATATAACCATAATAAAGAGATTATAAGTATAAGATAGCATAACATTTTAAATGAAAAGAAAATGTATTCCATTTTATTGTAATAACATTTTATAATAATAGTAATGATGATGATGATGATGATCAATCCAAAAATGCTTAATTACAAAAACTGCAAAATTTTGCAACTATTTAGTAAATAAAATGATCACATCCCTGTGAAGGCTAGAATAGATTTTAAGATATTATTACTAAGGTCCAAAATGGGTACGCACTTGAGTACCCCTTTTAAAGTAAAGTCAAAAGACCTTTTCATCCAGCCATGATAATGTATATACAGCCCTAGGGTCGAATATGTCATTATTTTTTTTAATGCCACCGGTTATGAAGAATTCGAGTTATGAATATACTTTTCATAAACAAACCAACAATAGCAACACTCTGGGTTCGAACGTTTACATTAAAATACAACTAGAGTATACAGTTCATTTATACACTAGTATGAATTAAACATTTCTTGCCTAATTCCAAGGACCCTTTCATCAAAATGTAATTATAGAACACAATTTACACAGGCACGTTTTCATCTTCTCTGTGGACCTTTCCCTATCTTGAAGATAAAATAACTACTATTTATTTTGAATATAATTCGTACTGAAAACTAAAAATTCAAACTGCGCTGTAATTTCGTTAATGCACTTTGACTTGTGGTTCATTGGTTTAAATATTGTTTTAAATTGGTTTTACTTTAATGCATCCGAATGGAGATTCCGAGTTTTATCAAAATTCAATGGGAGAACATGGGTATGCTTTTATCCTCCCTCAGACCAAATCACGTGCGCTCTCACCAAGGTTATCAGAGGTAATCAACACCTCTTCTCTGGTTGTTGTTCTCTTCGCCCTTATGCCGATTTATCATAAAGGAAATCACGATAAATCTAAATCACGTGTTGTTAATACTCATCTTCCTGTCAGTATCTAAGATTGTTTGAGATATACATGTAAGTATCTATGTGAATTTGAGCTATATCGCATATCAGTGTATTTGTGGTATATCTATTATTACTTCCTTGGCGTGGTTGACGTAATAAAGGGTAAGAAAATGTACTGTGTATACATACAAATGTTCTGTCTATACATATAATGCTGTTAAATTAGGCACAGTGGACACGATATACAATCAAGTGAAGCAAATGAGCACCAAATGGACAAAAAGCAGTCATGCCATAAACACTATTCTGCTATTCCTATCATATTCATAGGCGTAAAATAAGCATGTTAAATATGAGTTTACAGGTGGATGATAAACTTCGTCATTAATTATCAAAACCTTTATAATGACCCAAACAGGATTTCTATTACTGAGTGAGGTGTTCTATCACTTTGCATATATCCTTACAGATGAGGTCTTCTATTGTTATATTTCCTACTTACAGATGAGGTCTTCTATTGTTATATTTCCTACTTACAGATGAGGTATTTGATTACTATGCAAATCTCTTTACAGATGACGTCCTCTCTTACTCTCTCTCTGTTTACACACACACACACACACACATACATACACATATATATATATATATATATATATCCTTTCAGAGGTCTTCTATCCTTTGAGGACGTCTATATGTAAAATTCCAAACAGATGAGGTGTTCTATCACTATGATTATTTCCTAACAGATGAAATCTTCTATTTCTGTGTTTATTTCCTAACAGATCACGATGCATATTTCGTAAAGGATGAGGTGTTCTATTACTGTGCATGTGTCCTAATAGATGAGGTCTTGAATTACTATGCATGTATCCGAATAGATGAGGTGTTTTATTATTATGTTCTATTATTACGTCTTTACGTGTATATTTCCTTTCAGATAAAGTCTATTATTGCTATTTAAATTTTCCAACAGACGAGGTCCTATTTTGCTGTGAGTAGTTTATTTAAAGTAATGTCTAATATATTGATTCTACAGCGTTGTTTAATTTCTTTGCTCATTTAAACAGATGTGGTCTGTTACTTTTGTTTTCATCTCAATTCGTGAGGTATTCTGTTTGTATCTTGTAATGTTGTACTGTAGTTATACTGGTCTGACAAATTTGCCCACAAAACTAATCGAAAAAAGACCTCATATTTACAAGATAAGGTTTCTATATGTCTCAAGTGAACCATTTTCTGTGATAGGTAAGTTAACTATTTAGTATGACATTGAAATTGACCTTTTTGCATGATACGTTTATGTGATTTTTGAATATGTATATATATATATATATATATAATATATATATATATATATATATATATATATATATATATATATATATATATATATATATATATCCGAATCTATTGTTTAGACAAATGGACTGCAGGACAATATCGATAACATAGTTACCACAATCAGTTTATTATATCCATTGTGTTGTCCCCAGGCGAGCGCACTGGATTATTAATGATAAAATAAAAGCTGGAAAAGTCGGAATGTTAATTAAATGAGGCAAGCAATAGCTTTTCTCATGACACTGCAATCACATTTGTGCTAACATTTAATTAGTTTTTCTTCTGACAGAGCACAGAGCAGTGGTTATAATGCGTATTACTTCACCCTTACTTCAATATCATTAATATTTTCTTACACAAGACAATGATATTAATAAATCAGATGACATGTGTTCAGAACATGTATATATAGGTCTTTCATTGATGTCAGTTAAACAAAAGTTGTCCAGTATCTGGTAAACAACATTTTTGGGAAGACAATATAAAATGTTTCAGCACAGCCGTAGAATTAATGAAAAAGAATTGCTTCAAACTGATTTGACACATATATACCCGCTCGGGTTTGTGAAAAAGTTGTTGCTTCGGTGCCATCTATCTGTTTTATATAATAAACCAAAACTCAAAACATGTCTTTATTAATATTATGATTACATATATGTACGATCTCAAAAATAGAATGGTTATAGTGTGAGAATTCCTCGCAGGGTGGAGCTTTTCTTCCTGTAAATTGTCATATCAGTGTACGAATTAAACCCTTCTGACACGAACATTTAATACATCAGTTATAAGGGTTATCATGGTCAATGCAGACACCAGAACAGAGTTAAACGCGTGAACGTGATCCCTGGTACCAAATGCCCTCATACTGGGAAGGACGAATTAGTGCCAGGCCCTTCTTGCATAATCCAGCTAGTAATCTGACCTAATCCATTGCACTTTATACCGTGGCTTATCGAGACAGAACCGGGAAATAGAACTAGACCACTCTTCACTGTAAAATAAGAAACACAATCAATTAATTCAACTGATGACTCTGCGCCTCCTCGCTGAGGTACTATAAATAAGGCCCAATAGTATATAATTAATTGACAATGTTTGTATCATAAGCCATGACGTAAATCATTACATCCCATTTAGCTATAACACACAATTGATTCAGGTAGAATGGATAAGTAAGAATATATGTGATATCCAGGGAGATATTTACGTCCTGCATTGCAGTATATACGATATACATTAATGATGATTAACAGCATTTAGCTCCACCGTTTAACCCTATTCATTATATGAAACCGAGGCTAAATATACACATATCATTATGGTTGGGCAGGACAGTGGTAACCCCATCTGCGGGCACGGTGTGGATCGATCCTGCCACCTGTGTGGGATCCTGATTGCCACCTTTGACCTGGGCTTATTATACAGGACTCACTGTGGTGGGAATTATCCACTACAGAATGCGGACAGTTTGGATAGTTACCACGATAGTATTGGATATGTCCATAATATTCTGTCACGCCCAGGCTATCACCAATTTATTTATCCCGTCCTTATTTAAAATATCTCCAACCTGTCATTGTTTTATCTACCTTGTCCATGTTATGATTGATTTTATGTTATGTCCAAGCTATGATTCATTTTATCTACCATGTCCATGTTATGATTGATTTTATGTCATTTCCAAGCTATGATTCGTTTTATCTACCATGTCCATGTTATGATTGATTTTATGTCATTTCCAAGCTATGATTCGTTTTATCTACCATTTCCAAGCTATGATTCATTTTATCTACCATGTCCATGTTATGATTGATTTTATGTCATTTCCAAGCTGATTCGTTTTATCTACCATGTCCATGTTATGATTGATTTTATGTCATTTCCAAGCTATGATTCATTTTATCTACCATGTCCATGTTATGATTGATTTTGTCATTTCCAAGCTATGATTCATTTTATCTACCATGTCCATGTTATGATTGATTTTATGTCATTTCCAAGCTATGATTCGTTTTATCTACCATTTCCAAGCTATGATTCATTTTATCTACCATGTCCATGTTATGATTGATTTTATGTCATTTCCAAGCTATGATTCATTTTATCTACCATGTCCATGTTATGATTGATTTTATGTCATATCCAAGCTATGATTGATTTTATCTACCATATCCAAGCTATGGTTCATTTTATCTACCATGTCCATGTTATGATTTATTTCATTGTAATATATCTTCGTTATGATTGGTTATATCTAGCATGTCTTATCTACCATGTCCATTTTACGATATATATGGTATATATAAAGGTATTTCATTCATACCATGTCTTGTCTATTACGTGAGAGGTATGTTACGATTCACAAGGCTCACAATGTCAGCGAAGTTTCAGACTCTTGAGACCATACAACATTGAGAGACTTGAAATTGTGTCATAGATCTAAAACGGCACCATAAGATGTAGAAATGATATTTGATAGCTCCACGATGCAGCGTGCCATAAACTCGTCAGCAAAGGCTCCGGCTGGCACGTGGCCCAACCTTACCACCTTTAACCACATCAAACAATGATATACCACACTATAACACCATTTGCCTTCTTCTCTGCAACCAGCTGCCAAGCTACCTTATGGATTTCACCACAATACAGCTCAATATTGTAAGACTATAGTGTACCTACTTAGTGAGATTAGATATGGGTTTGGCAGGTAAATTGACCGATATAAAGTCTACAGTGAGTCAATATGGGTCTTAATGGGTGGCAGAGGCACACGAGATGAGGAGATCGTGTCCTCCCATACAATGTCATTAGTCTATACATGTGTGTTGATGTAAGACCACAACCTAACTCAAATATACAGTGGCGTTGTGGTAATCAAGGCTCAATGTACGCCTCGTGTTTGGTCTGCAAACAAAACGCTCTAGCTGGCTCGTGGAAATATCGCAGAGCCTTGTCTTAGCCCAGCTGTTGTAGCCAGTATCCTGCTCCCAGCAGATGTCGCTACCCTATAAATGCTATGTTGATTGTGGGAAGGGGATCATGAACGATCATATGTACAGGAGGCTGAGGCAAAGGCTTGAAGCTGCAGCTTGGTCAGTCTCGTTTACAGCTTTGTGCCAGCTATATGTGTGGGTTTGTCGTCCTGTAAGCGGCCATGTCTGTGATATAGAGACTGCAGAAGCTGTGATTTGTGCTCACTCTCTGGAGGTAGTGCCTCCCAGCAGCACAAACCGGCCTTCCCATCGTTGTCATGTGCATACAAAATAACCATCACGACCAAGTGATTTTCTCAACGTTGCTCTCCCTTTTCCTTCATCTGTATATGTTCTTTTTTAACCTTTTCCTTAGGAGAATAATAAACGTATGGGATAGTACAAAGCGTCCACGCAGGCCCTTTCCGCCCACCTATTATTATATAACTTGACCAAACCAGCCACAATCACGAAATGAAAAGCCAACTTAAGGCAAGCTGGGTGTCCAGTTACTGGAAACAACAGGTGACAGTGTGTTGGGTGGTGGCGGCGGTATATGACAATAAAGCACTTACCGTGGTATGTTGTGAGAAGCAGGTAGGAGCAGCAAGCAGCATTAATGGTAAGCAATCCGGTGACGAATTATCGTGAGCACAGCACGACACTAGCCATCTGTAGTATGTCCTGTTGTCCCGCTTGCTGCCTCTCAACTGTCGCTATCTCTCCATTGTGATCACAAAACCCGTAAAACCCTGTCAAAGACTGGAATAAACCAAAGAAACAACGCCGTGAGATATGTTCTACACCGTTTTGAGCCATACATCCATCCCTGATGGTGGCGAGAACCGCTCAGCCACACTCCCTATACGATAGAGGCGATAAAATGTGGATTGTACACGGTAATGTATGCAGTGCTTCCCCCTGCCTCCGCCTGCTGCCGCTGTGTCCGCCACACAGCACTCTCCCTACCTGGCAGCTGCCTGCAGGAGCGTGAAGTGGGAGGGCACGATGCAGGCTGTAGGCTGCAGCACCTGATGGTGCAGGAATAGTCTACGACTCAACCCGTCCACGCCACCTAGTGACAGGCTACTTTAAAACTGGACCTCCAGCCCTTGCTTCTTTCACTATTGGCTAATGTGTCTTAAATTACTATGCATGTGTCCTAATAGATGAGGTTTTATATGAGGTGTTCAATATTTTAGTGAAAATAATGCCCATGCTGTGATGATGATAATCATAAAAATAACAATAAGAGATGACATTCATGACCTATGAGCAAGAAACAGTCACTGGCCGACAGCAGACTTACGTAATCCTACTCGCCATAACGCAAACAACGACCTTTGTCCATGCCCCACTCAGAAATGGAAATCCAATTCCAGGAATACAATCCACTCATTAATAGAAATGTCTGAATGGAAAAAAATCATCATTATCATTAATTATATATATATTTATTTATTTTGGGAGGGGCATAATAAATGGTACCATTACTTAAATTCATATTTTTTTAAAGATCTCGAAATAAATCAACTAAGCATCTGTAACTGCCACAGTTTCAGACCAGATGTTAATAACACGTCTATTTTTATTCTTTTCTATGCTAGTAAGAAACCAATAACTGCATTACAATTATCTTTAATATAATTAATACCAAGAGGAAACAACAATCCGCTCTGAGGCTACCGGGTCCACCGGATGTCCATTGACATGTAGATGAGGTCTGCTCGACTTATGTTATTCGTTGTATTTGACAGATCTAGATCCCTTTTACACCCGTGTTTGCATAACTTGTACAATAACGTTTATCAAAAGCCTTTCTTTGATCAAGGAACACCATGTTATTGATATTAATCCTCAGCCGAAACAACCACTAATCATTGGCGGCAGGCGGTAGTTTATTCCTTATATTACAGTGCAGTATGTATATTCAACTGCTTGATCAATAATGTAAGCTCTTCTTCATCAGTGTCAAGAGCCTTAAATCAATTATGACACTGGATTGAGTTAATTAATGGTGCTCTCCTCTCAGGGTAGCCTTACTGCTTCTGGTTGATTAGTTTGTGTAATTCAGAACATTCATATGATCGCATAATAAAATTCTAGAAATAGGGTGGAAGTAGTATCAGGCAGTAATCTTGATATGGAAAATGTGCATCCAGAGTAAAAAAGAAATTAGCCTGAATTCCCAAGCAATTAGCAAGCTGCTCCCTTGCATAAGCATATTACGCAAACTGGTGAAGCAGTCATTCTAAAGAAATCATAATCCAGAAATTCCTGGCTCAGGCAATATGTACTATTTCTAACTAAGTGTGTTAACATTTCTTTCAGATTCATTGAAATCCGTTTTGAAAATGGTTAAAAATCGCATCACCAAAAGTGGGCGATATTAAATATAAATCACGTAGAAATGCACAATTATTTTAGTGGGCATTTAGCGTCACATTGCCCAGAATAAATAGCGTCAAAAAGAGCAATATCCTCATGAAAAATATTCAGATATTTTTAAATGCATGTCCGGCTTTTTTCTGTATTACTATAAGAACAATGTTTTATCATATAATTTTCTTTCACACATATATCAATGTATAGCTTCAAAAGGTTATGGCCAATTTAAAGTATTTAAATTTTATTTTTTCGTCGTCCAACACGGTTAAAGCTCTTCGAATTTCCTTTGAAAATTGACCCTAACTCTTACTTGCTCTAATATTGTTAAATTGAACAGATTGATATTCCATGATCATGTTTTGAGAGATTCAGATGACAGGTAATCAAAATATGTATACATGATTTTTGACAAATATTTCAATATACACCGTGATAGCTTCATATTACTTGGGACCTTTTTAACTGGGTCCAATATCAAGTAAACCTTACTTGAGGCACGGCCAATATATCAATTCCAGTCGGTGATTTTGTTTGTTTTGGGTTTTACGTCACTTACTACACCCTATCAGTCATTTTATGGCGAGACCTGCTTGTAGCAGATACAGTGCTGCCTACCTGAATTGTCCCGTCAGCGTCCTTCACACCTAGTCACAGATTTACAAGGACAACGGGCTAACCCTTCAGGCACTGGTCTCAGTTCAAACGAGAAATTGTATTATGAATTCAATGCCAACACAGCCAGGAATCAAACCCACGACTATTGGATTGCCAGAGGAAGTGATACTAATAAGCTAACCAACTGCGGCATACACAGCCCGTGGCCTTCAACTACTGATTTATGGATATTGAAAGAATCTTTTAAAATTGGATCTATCTAATACACTATGTTTCTGAATAAATGATCAGTCAATATCCCATTAATTTCAATAATTTTATCTGTCCATTTCTTAATTTCAGTTAATTTTCACATTCGGTTGCAACTAAAAATCCCATCTTCAATAACATTTAATATTTGTATTTCCTGGGGTACGCACTCTTTGTATCGAAATGCTTATAGTCTACAAGCTACGTCTTTCTGTAATACCCCATATTTCCATGAATGAGATTAATCGGGTCTATCTTAAGAATTCCTTATATTTTGCCTATTTCACATCCCATCAATTCCAATAATTCAATCACTTTAATCTAAGCATAAGCCCTATCCTCATGTCAGCATATATTTGAGAACCACATCCGGCAGACCCTTCTTTAAATAAAAGTAACAACCAGTTAATCTTTGCTTGGTCTACCTTTGATTAGATTGTATAATTAATGCCTTTACTGTCTCTATCAATTATTCTAATCAGAGCATCCACCTGTGCTCTTGTTATTTAAAATAAGATGTTTTTGTTAATTTTGATAAGGTTTTAAGTCACTTTCAACTTTAAATTACTTGATATCAAGACGAGACCTACTTGTAGCAGATAGTGCTGGCCTGATATTACAACCCACCCAGTCAGAGATTTACAAGGGCATCAGGTTAACCCTCAGCTCATGAAAACCTGAATTCAGCAATATTTATCTCTTTTTGTAAATTATTACATACACTAGATCAAGAATGTATACACCTTGAAAAATGATTAAACAGGACAATTTCTTTTGAAATTATAAAGCGGTATCAAAAGTGTCAAATAATTATTTTATACTTTTAACATCAAAATATTTATCTCTAATATTAAATTCTTCACTGTCAAGTCCGATGTGTTTGATTAGCCAGGGACAGATATCAGATGGTGTGACCATACATACTTTAAAGTGGCTTTTCAAATGAAAACTTTGAAGAAAGATTATCTTAATATACAGATCACTTATAATTCCATATTGTATCGTAGGCTTTTTCAAAGTAAAAATATATACTGCCATGTCCACCCTTTAAAAAACGAATGTCTCTAAGTGCAACAGATGGTCAATGGTGCTTTGCTCAATCCTAAACCAATTGTGAGCAGCTGAAATGATTGAGCTGCGATTATTATTGCCTCTCTCAATGAAACTGGAATATGCCCACTCTCTCTGTTGTTAAAAATATCCAGGAGATATAATTGAAGGTCAGGAAGGCGTCTCAGGAATTGATAATGAATTTATTGAGGTCTGAAGAAAAGGTTTATCATATTCCTTTAATTGTTTAAAATAAAATCAAGGTTTCTTTTCTTTTTAAATATTTTTGGTGAATCGTTAGGGTATATTTTAAAGAGAAATGGTTTAATATTGACTGACCTATTGTATTGGCTATTTCAGTAGAATGTGTTATAGATTGACTATTTTCATTATGTTTAATCTTTACACCTCCCTGTATCCCTGTATGTCTTGATGGGTGACCTTGAATGAAGTCGTGAAATCTAATCTTTGTTTTTGCTGACACTTAAAATGTATCCAACAATAGCACTTTTAATTCCACATTGACATAAACTATAATGAGTTGATTATCTATTGAATCACTTGTCTCCCTTTCCCTCTTTGATAGCTTGCTTACACTCAACATTAAGCCACGTTTCTGTTATTTCAGATTTGGGCTTTGTCTTGGTTATAGTCATGGCCACCAAGCCAATGAGGTTTGTCACATCAAAACCCAAATCCATCTCTGTTCCTGTTCCAGGAACTCATGGGAACGTCCAGGACAGACCGCCATCTGCACGAGTCACAACCCACTGTGAAGCAGAATCTGGAAGTTATGACCATTCTGGTGGTAAAATTATTGGACATGATAGCGTTACTGTACAGAAAATGGAAACCGAGACGAGATAACACCCAAGAACTCTCCACGATGGCAAGCCAGTGAAGCTTGCACGTTTAGGTGGGACCAAAGATTTACAGAACCATGACGGCAATAACCCATTGTTTAAATATAAATAAATGAGGTATTTGGCCAGAGCCAACTGGACATTTTACAAGGTGTGAACATTTACCTGTATCTCTGAGATAATTGCATAACTGACTTAAAGATAATTGCATAACTGATTATATATGTGCATCGTCTAACTTTAATACTATTGCATCATGTGTGATGCATGTAAAGCGAATCTGTCTGGCTCTTTTGACAAAACGTATTGAAAAAAAAGATCTAATGTCATAATGTCTAAAATAAGAAAATATTCATTGTCAAATTCGCCAACTATTTCTCTGCCAAAGTTGAAAGCAAATAAGAAAATTACCCTGCATCCTGCTTCTACTGGGGTGATAATAACTTTTAGTTCAAATATCCACTACCAGGCGGCTCTGGCACTCATTATACAAAAAAAAACGAAAAGGAATTACTCTAAACCTGGAACAGCAGACATCAAAAGAAGAAAAATCTTGCCTCAGAATGCATTCAACAAGCTAAAAGATATCGTGGAAAGTAGAAAAGTATCAACAAAAACAAAGATAAGACTGTTCAAAAGCCATGTACAAAGTATCCTCCTGTACAACTCAGAAATATGGACAGTTACCAAAAAGCTGGAAAATGAAATTGATGTGTGCCAGAGAAATATGCTTAGACAAATCCTACAGATAAAATGGCCAGAAATGACTCAATGGGAATACTCTTGATATACTGATATTCTTTAGTGGGAATAGATTGCTGGTGAGCCACCTGGTGGATGAAAATGTATCTGACCATAACATGATCAAGGTCAACCTGAATGTTAAACCACCAAGACCTCCCAAGACACATTAAAGCATTCATGAAATCACAGAGATCACAGGTAATTATACAGAGGTTGGGGTATGCTTCAATGATATGTGGCCACGATACTGTGATACAAGCAAGCTATCTCAATGAAATCAAACAAAATACACTGTGGTCAACATTTACATATTGTGAGAAAAAAATGCTTGAAAACCTAATTTCATGATTGCTTTAAGGCCATTCAGTGCCATTAAGGTATGGATTTAAAACTTGTAAATGTGAATGAATAAGTGTAAAAACATATAATTGACGATGACGTTACAATAGGAAATATTAAAAAACACTTCTTATGAAAAGGTTTGCCCCTTATAAGGATGTAAACACATAGGGAACTACACAATATTCAGAGGAATAAGTATAATTTCCAACTGAAATCATCTCAGTCTACTTCTCCAAATCATCGGTTGAAGAACACAATCATGACCCAAAAAAGTAATTTAGGCTCACTGATAGTCATGCATATAACAAGGGACAGATCCATGCCTGCTGATGATTTATAAACCAAGGCTGGAAGTATAACAGCCTTTTTCTGGGAAATATTGACCAAATCCGAAATGATATGGATAGTGGCTCTCATACCACAATACCTCCACATGATGGCATGATGTACAATGAAGCTATTGCTAATGAAGTTTTGTCTCTAGAACGTTTCACACCTCTACATCTACTGATGAGGTGCTTAGGTTGATTAAGAAGGCAGCGATGACTACCTAGGTGACTTGCTACCACTAATAATCACAGTCAACTGATTCAGCAGTACGTGTCCATATGAAAATAGAAATTATTGCTCCACTCTTGGAGAGGGTTGGTCGGTAGATAATTGAGCAGAATTATAGACCAGTCTCAAATCTGACACATTTCCAAGCTTAGTGAAGGAGCAATAGCCAACTAATGTTTCCACACCTTGAGTGGAATGGTCTTACTGACAAGTTCCAATCTGCTTATAAAAGAATACCATAATACTGAGATCGCTTTGCTAAAGGTACAAAATAATATTATGTGCCCTTTGTGTGACCTCTGCTGATCCCCACCAGGGATCCATCCTGGGATCCGTCCTCTTTACAATGTCCCCACCTGATGACATTCTTGATAAGTATGGGTTGAGTTATCATATATATGCTGACGATACCCAGATCTACATCCCTGTTGATCACTCAATAGACATTATGTAGACATGTCTAGAACAAACTTGAAACTGCATACGTAAGGCCAGGTCCTTTGATTTAGGCATCACCTAAGACTCAAAAATGAATATGAAAACTCAGATCAGAACAATGATAAAAAGAGGCAGAAAAGGCAAGAATCCTACCATGCAAGGTGTAGTCACACAAGGGGCTAGAAGGGGAAGGACAGGCTGTGAGATTATGAGGTGAGAAAGGGAATTTAGTTTTTGGGTATGTTACAGTTATGAGTTATGAGGTAGAAACTCCTGTAGGCTAGAGGTGTAGGAGAAATAGAAACGCATGTTTGTTACATATAAAACTCCACCAAATGCACCAGTCCCGGATGTGGAGGATATACTGCTAGGCATCTCTGTTGCACCTTGTACAGATGTACATAGTCAACAATACCACAGACAATGAGGCTAATGTGAGGCCCAACATTGGTGCAAAGCAGGCCAGTAGTCCTCGACAGGTCACAACCACTAGGATTGATAGACACACAACAGATAATAGAAGTCACACAACAGGAAAGATTGAATATTCATTTAATTGATAATCTATTTTAATAACCAGGGGATGCTGAATATAAAAAGACATTGATACTTTTCCATGTTGGTCTTTGATAAACTTGGTCTGTCTATAATGCTGGACATAAATGACATGAAAGCTCCAGGTAGGACATAGGATATAAAGGTTTATGTAACAACAGTAGGGATAAAGGTCATATGCATGGAAGTCAATTATATATTAAAAGCATTGAAGAGCATTATGGGTTATTGAATGCTTGTATTTTAATCATCTTTAAGTTGTACATACACATTGTTTCCTGATGAGGACAGAGGTCTTCAACATTTGGAAAGTAAAGCAAATGGGGGGGGGGGAGATGTGATGTTTGACTGATGCTGCCCCCTTGATAGTATTGGTTGGTGCCACCTGGTGAATGTATATGCTTCTGAAAAGATTACCAACATTGCAACACTCAACAGAGCTTCTTGTACGGAACTAGGGTCAGAGGGATCGTTCAAGGGATATGTCAAATTGTATAGAAAGGTCTGCACCATGGTGTCAAAGACATGATACACGGTACTTCAGTGGGGAAACACTAAATCTGCCACATTTAGGTCTCATCATGATATATAACAGAGAGAGTGCTTAAGTGATGTAAATGCATTCAAACTAAATATTTCGAGTTTTATTTGGTTTACTATATTCATTTTGCATGTTTTCTATGATTAGAAATTGCAGTGAACTGTGAAACAGAATCATTAGAAATTCAAGCAATATTTTAAAATGTACTGTTTTATACAAATAAGGTGATAATGCCAGGCTGTATATCCTGTGAATTGTTATGTACAAATCCCAATTCATTATCAAGGTCTTGGTTTCCGTTATTTGTTTTTTTTTTTTTTTTTTTTTTTTTTTTTGGGGGGGGGTTCACATCATTTTTAATATTATTTCAATCATTTCGTGATGAGACCTTCTTGTAGCAGATATAGTGCTGCCTCACTGAATTGTCATGTCGCTCGTCCTTGATATGACAACCCACCCGGTCAGATTTACAAGTACAATTGGTTAAACCTTTAGGCAAAAATAATGGTATGCTTCAGTGATTGTGTGCTATTGTAAGGGGTTAGGGGTTAGACATTGTACTAGATTCGGAATCTATTTTCAATGCTGTGTATGCATAGGGTATGAAAATACCTACATGGTCTTTTACAGGGTGGGGCAGTTGGTCTTTCTCATTTGTGTTATGGCAAGCAGCTCTGACTAATTTATCTAAGATGTTCTTGGGCATCTGAATGCTACCAGTGTTTATCTGGAAAAGGCATCTCTGTGGATAATTTTAGCAGAGGCCAGTATTTTCCAAGGATTTGTGGAAATTTGGGTTGGCCTCAATATATGTGATAACTAATGGTACCTTGGATTGCTTATCTTTGGGTTTGTCTTTTGATTTTTGCAATTTATGCTTCTCAAGGATATCTGTTGAGTAATTCTTTGGAAATCTTCCTTTCTGAGTTTAGAATGTGTATAAAGGTCTTCCATGTGTAGATTCTTCTTATCCTCAAGAATTCTCCATATGGACTGCCTGCCATGTGAGTGGGAGGAGGTGTATTGAAGAGAGTTATGTGTGTCTTTATCTTTTGTGTAAAGATCTGTATATATGGTGCCATTTTCACCATCCACCTTTACTAGTTTGTCAAGAGGCTCTACTACTGTTTTGAGGTAAATCTAATTTTCTCATGAAAGATAGTGCAATATTCAATGAAGTCAAGGAGTTTGTCCACTCCTTGGTAGTATCTCCAGTTGCCGCTTGGCTGGGCAGCGGTGCATGCTGTATCCACTGTATCCGCTGCATACCACTTTTGTGATTTAGGCAGAGGTTTATAGAATAGCTTTGCGGCATCTGTTTTTGGAGGTAGATTCCAGTGCCCTCTATGGGATTGACCTGAGATGTCTTCTGACACTCTGACAACTTTCTCTTGAATGTTTTTCATTTTTTTCCAATAAAATTGCTTGAATATTCACTAAAAGTGGTAAGTACATCAAGAAAAAATACAGATTAAGAATTCCTAAAAAAAAATACAGATTAAGAAGTCATGAAGCTTGATTATAAATATGAATTATGGTTGTAAATAAATAGCTAAGATATTCTGAAATCCTCTGAAAATGGCACCAAATTCCATGTAGGGTGCTGTGGGCGATAATAGGTTAAATTCATGCACAGTCACGTCTTTACTTGTTGGTTTCATGACAATAAGACAGTGCTAAAACCATGAAATATTACTTTGGGGATTTGAAACATGGAGTGTGGAGTGTTTCAATCCACTTTGAGTGTTGTTGTTTTTTTTTTTGGGGGGGGATATCACAGGGGTGGGGGGTATGGGGGGGGACAACCATATGTTTCCAGTACTGGCACTGCTGTTTGAAGGTCATTTTCAATGCATTTCAAATTGATATCATGCAATTGATTTATGCCTGTATTCTGAAGTCTGAGACCAGATATGGTCCCAGAACAGTACTTTCAAGTGCATAAAAAATACGATACCAGCATGATTTCATTGGGGTTTGCACTGGAAATTTCTTGTTAAATTAAAAAATATACAATTAGCAACAGTGTTCAAAATTACTGCTTGATCTCCTATCTTGGACAAACAATTTTTGGTCAGGACAAGAAACTTGAAATATTTTTCTTCTGTATTTTAGCACAGAAACTTTAAATTTATCATCAAGACCAGTAATATTTTAAACAAAATTTTGAACACTGGTCAGCAACGCCATACATATCTGTGAGATCAAGAATGTAATACTATCAGACCAGACACTCTGTACAAAAGAATTGGGAGCCCTGCATGACACAAGAAAAAAGTAGAGAAAAATGCAGAGAAAAATCAAAGTTACAAGAATTTCTGAATGACACATTTGTCCTGTCTGCTGGCTCAAATCAGTCTATCTCACTTGCAATAGACACCTCTACGTCTCCGTTTGAGACATCAGTAATTAGTTTGCCACCGCTCGAGACATCAGTAATTAGTTCGCCACCGCTCGAGACATCAGTAATTAGTTCGCCACCGCTCGAGACATCAGTAATTAGTTCGCCGCCGCTCGAGACATTAATGATTAGTTCGCCGCCGCTCGAGACATCACTGATAAGTTCTATACCACTCGAGAAATCAACGATTAGTTCTCTGTCACCACTTCAGTATGATCTGTCCTACAGAGTTCAGATGGAATCTGTCTCAATGTCAGAGACTGGTACAGCTAACCCACCAGTCTGAATGTCAGAGATGGAAATCCCACAACTGGGTGCAACAGAAGAAATTGTCTATGATACTAATCATGACAGAATGTGCTATGAAATGGCTGAAAAAGTACAAACTCAAGGTTCTGTGCATAACAGGAAAAGAGATATAGAGATCAACAATGCCATGATAGAGTTACCATTAGAACTAGAACAAGAAAAGAGAAGAAATGTAAATTTGAAAAGAAAGTTAGATAATGCAGAGAATGAAAATGTTAAGTTGAGAAAGAAGGTAAAATTGTACAATTCATCACGATCAAACCAAGCTCTAGAAAAGAAAGGACAATTAATTCACTTAGGCTTCAAAGAAACAAACTTCACAAATCACATAAGAGTAAAATGGTTACATTGCCTAGCATTAGCCCCAAAGTGAAACAGTCAGGTGTCCAATGTAATTTAGCAAATAACTTGATGCAAGCAAACGACCATATAAGAGCTCTCGAGGATGAAATCGCTCAGTAAACTGTTGAGAGTGAACGCCCCAAGGTAGTTGAAATGAGGAGTAATGATCAGGGTCGACCTTTTCTTCTTGCAGTTAGGAAAACGTGCTATAATTATTTGGGTGCTGGAGTAGCAGCTGAGAAAATACCAAATTTAGTGAGGTCAACAGTTAGAGATTTGACAGGACAAGAACTTGGACCTTTTTCAGCTCCAAGTACTCTGTGTGAAATGGTAAGTGAGCTTGGGGAAATATCAAGGCAGCAGGTAGGGGACATAGTGTCTGCAGAAGCAAATCTGACACAAATGAGAGATGCAACAACTAAAAAGGGTCATCATGCTCAAGGTTTAGTTTTCAGTACAGAGTCTGGTAGCAAGGAAACGTTAAGCCTTCGTGAGATAGCTGGGGGAAGTGCTGCACAATATCACAAAGCAGGGGATCAGAGCTTGGTTGATCTTGACTCCAGTGCCTATAATAATACCAATGTAGCAAAGTCAGCCTTGCAAAGTACACAGAATTATTTGACAGACAGAGCAGCTGTGAATCATGCAGAAAATATGCTGTGGGAAGAAAAGAGGAGGGAGGTATGTGGGGATAGTTTTGTACCAGCAAATGAGTTTTTATGTTTGCTCCACCCACTCATTCGGTTTGCTGAAGTAGCGAATACTGAGATAGGTAAGTTAGAGAAGGAGGCAGGTGTTATGGGAGGATGGAAAACGAATATCCAGTTTGTTATTCAAAGAAGGTGTGGATGACCCATTAGAAATTGCCACATACATGCAGCAGAAACACAGCATCAAAATTTCACAGTTTTATGATCGTTTTGTTGGAAACAGGTTTAATATCATCTTTTTTTCTTGGAGCTGGAGCATATTTTCTGTCTGACTTCATCGTAGAGTACATTAACATCAAAGAAAATCCAAATGCCATGTTGCTGGAAATCAGGAAGGACTTGGAAGATGAGAAGATTAAAGTCTTCTTGCGAGTCTTGGGGCTTGTAGGCAAGCTACTCACAGAACCCTACTACTGGAGGAAACTCAGAAATCTTGTGACATCAAAGTGTAGAAAAGCTAAGACTGAAAATTTCACCAACCTCATAGCCGAGGGCACAAACAATCCAAATAAACTATGGAAATCACTCAAGAAAGTGCTCCCTGCCTCATCAACACAAAGTGTCACAATGTTACAGGATGATGAGGGAACACACACTGAACCAAATAGCATAGCAAAGTCCTTCAACAATTTCTTCAGCAGCATTGGCTCAAATTTGGCATCAAGATTCCCTGCAGGTATCACAGTCCAAAATCCATACCCAGACTTCAAACAAACTTTTGCTTTCAAAGATATTCATATTGAATTCACCAAAAAAGAACTCAGGCAACTTCAGGCATCTAAATCAACTGGTATTGACAATCTAAATGCCCGACTGCTGAAGGATGCAAGTGAAGTAGTGGCTGGACCACTTACTCATATAATGAATGCTTCTCTGAAGACAGGTGTTGTTCCATCTATGTGGAAAAAGGCCAGAGTGACACCAATCTTCAAATCAGACAGTCCTCTCTGTCCTTCAAATTACAGACCAATTTCTATAATTCCTGTTTGTATGAAAATCTTTGAGAGGGCTGTCCAGCAACAACTGTGTGCATATCTCAAAAAGCACAAAATACTCTGTGCGGAACAGTCAGGTTTCAGGCAGATGCATTCTACTGTAACTGCAGCTGCCAATGTTGCTGATCATATCCTCAGAAACATGGATCAGGGAAAGCTCACAGGTGCTGTATATTTGGACCTAAAAAAGGCGTTTGACACCATTGATTCTGAAACACTCTTGTACAAATTAAATTGTATAGGAGTGAAAAATACTGAATATAATTGGTTCACTAGTTACCTAGATGAGCGCACTCAATGTGTATAATTCCAGAATTCTGTTTCTGAGAGTATGGCGGTCCCATGTGGGGTGCCACAAGGATCCATCCTTGGACCCCTCTTGTTTATAGTTTATATAAATGATCTTAGCAAAGTAGTTGACAAATGTAAATTTGTTATGTATGCTGATCATACCATTCTATTGTATGATTCCAAAGATATCATTGAGATTGAAAACCTGTTTGGAGCATGACCTCCAAAATGCCAGTGAGTGGTTTCACAGCAATAAGTTGCATCTCAATGTATCCAAATGTAAATGGATGCTGTTTGGAACCAAACGTAAGCTCAACAAATCAGATAACATTGAAATTCATATTAATAACACCCTGCTGGAAAGGGTGAACACATACAAATACCTGGGTATATTAATGGATGCCACACTAAGTTGGCATGATCATCTGGCCAGTATTCAAAATAAAATCAGGCAACGTATCGAAATACTGAGAAGGGTAAGAAGGTATATGGATGAAAAGCTGGCTTTGCAATTGTATAATGCTCTGATTTTACCAATGTTTGATTATTGTGATGTTGTTTATGGAAACTGTAATGTAACACAAGTGATAAAGCTACAGAGATTACAGAACCGAGCAGGAAAGGTTATTTTAAAATTACCGTTTGATACACCTACATCAGAGGTTTTAGGTAAACTGAATTGGTTTTATACCACCGAAAGATTATTTTATCATCAATGTATACAAGTTTACAAGTGCTTAAACAGTCTTGCTCCAGAATATTTATGTGATGAGTTCAAATATCCAACATACTCTCACAATACTAGATATAGTAGTAAAAGGAACCTCGTCATACCTAAATGTCATCTAGTCACAGGACAGCGTGCCTTTTGCTACAAAGGGGCCATGGCTTGGAACAGTCTGAGTGATGATGCCAAGTGTGCACCAAGCATAAGTACTTTCAAAACCATTCTAGTCAAAGAAATATTTGGGAACCGTGTAATATATTTTGATCAGTTTCCTCCTAAATTTATCATGTTATGTATTTTTAATATGTACTAAATCTTTTAATTATTGTATTCTTGTTGTGATGCCTTGTGTGTCTTGTATATATATGGTTTGTCTTATGTCAGAGCCTCTTTGTAAATCAGTTTTTAACTGTAAGAGCTCTCTGGTTAAATAAAAGTATTTTGACTTTGACTTTGACTTTGAGGATTCTGAAAAGTAATAATGACATTGAAATGGGTCCAGTCCTTCTTGAGTTCCTTGCACCAACCCATACCCTCTCCCAGAACCCAGAGGACATCCTCAATGCATATATTAAAATGTTTGGAGAACAAGTTGACTTCACAAAAGAGCCCCTAGCAAGTCTAATAAAAACAACTAATACAGACTCAGACACAAAAAATGCTCTAAAGATAGTGGTTCGTGGTATTCATGAAAAGGCAAAGTCTATTTTCAAGGAGTACTCACCAGGGGGTAAATATCATCAACCCAGCCAGGTAGTGCAGAACCAAGCAAAATCATGTCCCTCAGAAAATGTCAGCTGTGAAAGATTAATGGCCCAGTTTGATCGCTCTGTTCTATGTAACTTAAGCAAATGCCAACATGGAAACTTGTGAGTCCAAGATAATGTTTACATCAAATAGGTGTCAAAATTGGTTAGACTCTAAAGACAAGGACGAACAGGAAAAGAGAATCACACATGGGAGAAAAAAATGAAAAAGTCAGAAAGTTGTTTTCAAGCACCGTAGGAAGGAGTTAAGAGAAGAGAGAGAAAAGATCATTAGAGAAAAAGAGGAAAGGAAACTAAAGAGAGACCAGAGAAAGTCAGCACAAAAAGAGAAACTGTTGAAAAATCTACAAGAAATAGGGGGACTGTGGTGTAGTGAGGATGATGTGGAGCAGGGTCTGGCTCATTTCCGATCAAAATAAATGCTCTAAAAATACAGATTAATGCCCGCAAGACTCTGACTCAGCAAGATGCTGACCCACATCTATTTCGTTTTTTCGATGGTACTGCACATAATGTTGCTGAGCTGAGAGCAAACCTAATGCACCTCTATAGTGTATATCCTCATGTGTTGGTGGGTAAGCACATTGAGCATGTTTGGGAGAACAATAATGAGGATGTTCAATACCATGGCAAGATTGTGAAGTATGTACAGAAAAAACGTAAGTATGTGAGTGTACTGGCTTGAGGGGGAAGACAGTGATGAAAATGATGACGGCTGGGAGGTGAATCTAGACGAAGTCCTTGAGGACATTAAGGGAGGAACACTGAAAGTTCTCTAGATGTGAAACAGGTAAGTGGAAAGAAAATTTGAGGCCAGCAGTTTTCCAGTTGAAAGGATGACAATCTTGCCATAGTATTGCATATGTTCTTTACACCCAAACTGTGTTTCCACACATATGCTTATCGAATGGCACTAATTGTAAAATATGTAAAATATGTAAAATATGTACTGTCTGTAACTAAACTATGCATTTTCCCTTTGTTTTTCAAGAGACATTTTTGTATTCTTTTTGGCCAATATATCTTTCTTTTGCCCATTATTGGTTAAAGATGAATTAATTGCTTTATTAGTTAACAGAAATGAATTCTACAGAACATTTCAGTACAAATTGATGCATCATTTGCTATAATACAGTAATAAGAACTGACAGAATAAGATTTTTGATGGAAATGTATGAATGGTGATTCATATAAGTATATATATCTGCATATATATTTATATTTTACCTTATATATTTCTTTGAATATACATTATTTTCATAGTTTGGGCAAATGTGATGAAAATGAATGACTGCATCAATATTTTAGTTCTAATCACAGGATAATGGGTGTTAATCACAGATATCAAAGGTCGTGACCTTTAAGGTCAAGGTCAAATATTTTGAAAGTTCAAAACATTAAGGTCATTTATACCGAGTTTCATGTTCATATGAAGTGTTTTACATGTAATAAAGTTAAACTGTAATGGCACATTCTGGTTTTTATCACTTTTTACCCCATAAGTAGATTTCACCAGCACTCCAAGCCCATGATCACAGATTTTGTCCAAAGTACCATTATAATGGCAAAAATATTAAAAGTTGAATAACTTGGGAACCGTTTGAGCTTTTTTCACAATTTTTTTATAATTTTTTTTGTTAAGGTAGCAATTCAAAAATAACACATTTGGGGAACTTAAAATAAGTTTTGTTTTTTAGCTGGAGATACTATCCTTGGTCAAATACCATATCATCAAATACCCTGTCATCAATGTATCTAAAGAAGAGGGCTGGTTTTGATGAGTTTCTCCTCTAGGTTTGCCAAGATGAGGTTGGTTACTCTGGTACCCATTGCCATTCTCCGATTTGTGGGAAATGTTCACTATCTACAATCATTTGCGTCTGCAGTTTTGGTAGGAAATATAATTTGGCAGTTCTTGCTTCATGTGGACACAATAACATGTAGGCATTATTGTCCATTTCGTCCTTGTCATGACATAAAAGTTTGACATTCAGTTGTCTTTCTGCCTCTTTGATATGATCTTCTGTGTTCATGATGACTATGGCTGAGCTCTTGTCTGCCATTTTATAGTGATCATGGAGTTGCTACCTATGATATTCTAGGGTTGTTTTCTTCTTTGTTGAGGGTTTGGATGCAGGGAGCCCTTGGGACAAATTGGTTGATGTCCCTTTGTATACATTTGAAGAATGTTTCAAGCACAGGATATCGGGAGGTGGACTTTGGTTCCCATTTGCTTTTTAGTTTAAATTTTGATTGGGGATCTGAGATGGGGTGGGCAGTTGGTAGGAATAAATTGGATGCGCGGTTGGGTTTGGTTGGTTGTCTAAATTACCCTGTGGTTCTGGGTCTGAATCAGACCAAAAGGTTTTTAGTCTCATCCTTATAAAAAATGATTTCAAGTCTGATTGTATTGCTTGATACATTGTTTTATTGAGTTGGTCATTGCCAGAGTCACTTCGTTTGTTGTCCTTTGATCTCAACCCTGGCAGAACGTTTTTGGCTGAAAAGGCTGATGAGGTCCCGGATTGTGGGTTTATTCCCGATTGTTTCTCTTATTTGCTGAACCCTTATTATTAGGGATGCATCTTTTCGCTTCCTTTGTGACATTGTTCTTGTATTTTGTTCTTGTGTTTGGTCCTCGGCAAAACATTCTTTGTTTGTTGTCGACATATATTGTGAATGTGTTGTCTCCATGGCCAGAAGCTCAGACCCAACTGCTCGTTTCTTTTGTGCGTATTGAGATTCTTTTCAATACATACATAGGATAGATACCTTACTTTTTGTTGGGTTCTTGGCTTTTTTTTCAGCCATTTCTTTCTTGAGTATTTGTATATCCCGTATAGGACTTTCCAACTGGTCTAAATAGAGCTTAAACAAAATGAACTCTTTTTACATTAAACATTTTACTTGGTTTTTAGATTTTTTCTCCTAATTTTTATTATTTTTCATTGCATGGTTTTGTGTTGTTGATAGTAAGGCATGTTTAAGCTTCCTGGTGGAATATGGTTATTCATGAAGCAGTTTCAAGACTCAAAAACTGCCGAGACTAATGCTTTTGTCACCTTTGAGACTATTTTGTTACCTCTATCCTTGAACATGGAAATGATCAACATAGATATCATGAAATTATGTTGTGATAGCGACGTCATAAAGGAAAGTAACATCATAAAAAAAGTGAGGCTTCATAAATTATGTTAATGGAGTGGAATACAGCTGTTCTCCTTCCTCTGTACTTTCTCAAATACAAGTTTTGGCTATTTTGAGTAATAAAAAACGAACTGTACGCAATGTCCCTTCCACTTTTCTTAATATTTCATCCTTTTCTTTCAAATAAGCCGAAATTCAAGCCAATTGGTGCAGCGGATGCCACACATGAATTAATTAATAACTTTATTATTCCTATTCATATTATTGATAATTATTTCTGGATGATTTCTCTTTCTGGGTGAAAGCATTCATGAAACCTGGAAGGTTCCAGGCGATTTTACAGTGGTTTAAGGTATCTGAAAACAATATGTGATCTTAAAATTGACATACATACAGGCTATCTGTCTGAAATCCACTAAAGAACATCTGCCCTGAGAATTATGATTTTTTGTGACCACCAAGTACTGCCAGTACTAAACAGGAAGTGTGTTGTGTTACCTTGACCTTTGAACTGTCAGGGGGCTCCGTAAGTCACAGGTGTTGTTTACCAATTGTCAAAATTGGAGCAACACATTTTCGGCCATTTTTTTCTACTATTCAAAGAATGATTTGGAAGATAACACTTATCATGATGATAGGCTTTCTTTTGGTGGTAAAATGATTAAAAATAGATGAATATTTATGTAGTTATAAATGAAGAAAAATCATTATTTTTTATATTATATATGTTTGCAAAAAAAACTTTTTTTAATTCTATACAGCCCAGCTTTTAAGGTGGAATCCATGCAGCCTTTGATGTCTTCCCATTCAGTGGTGTGAAAAACCCCAAATTTCATCAAAGAGGGTCAAATCATAAATTTTACTGATACCAATTATCAGCATTCACAGTTTTGCCATTCAAAGTCCTTGTGATTTAAGGCCAAAACAGTGATCAAAGGGTTTAATGTCACTTTTTCAATATCACGGCCTTTAAGTTAATGGTGATTCCATGCAGCCTTTGAGTCATGTCTTCCCTTTTTGACAGAAAGGTTTTCACATGCATAAGATACTTTTCAAATAAATAGTATACTTTTCCCATAAATGATATATCTTTCATAAGATATTTGTCACAACCATAAGATATTTGTCACAACCATGAGTTATTTCATTGATTCAAATAATATTAAAATAATCTTATGTTGCTCTAAAGTATACTCCTGGCAATAAATTAATAAATTGTACAAAACATCTCCACCCTGTTTCCCAAGCTGGACAGGTGCACAACTGGTAACTCATTAGGTGTTTACACAAGATCACAGACCAGCTAAACAAAGCTTGTTGACAAAGTGTTCAATTGCTGGTGTAGGTTTCAGCAGACAACTGATCAACTTTCAAGTGCCACAGAAAGTTGTTAACAGGGAATATTTTGGGTACTACTACATAAAAGCACTGTTTAGGGTATAAACATTGATGTTATGTAAAGAAATTGTCTGAAAGTCAGGTTTCATGAATGCTTGAATAGTGTCTTGATAATGTCAAATTAATTAAAGCATTCGTGAAATGAAATTTTCAAGCACTTTTTCTTTGCATAATATAAACGTATACCCAAACGTATACAGTTCGCCGATCTTTCACCTATTATCGCTCAAACGCTAGAGAGCACCTTCTTTTCACCACTTCCGGGAGTAATGTTTGTTGCGGTCAATTATACATATTTTCGCCCATGTAAACAAGGCCTTTAAACTGTGTTTTCAAGTAAAATAATCACCAAGAGACATTAATAATACATGCAAACTATGAATAATAGTTTGTTTTCTCAACGGGACATACAAAAATGTTTTAATGTCGAACATTACCCCATTGAATGTGCATTTGAAATATTCTCTGTTTTGTTCAACGACTTAAATTCAATATGGCGGCCAGTAAGCAGGAAGTTCATGTTCTGCACATGCTCAGTTCAAAGAACAGCAGAAGGGTTGTGAACTGTATATACCCAAAACTTTGTGATCAAATATTATTACCATTACATTTGCCCAACATGTCTGTGCTATTTGAAAGTAGATGAATCCTTTGCTAAAATCCAAATTATCCAGCAGACACTGTCAACAATCTTTATTTACCTGACCAGTAATCTAGTACAAACACCTTAGTAAACCTTTGCTAACAATGAGCCACCTTCAGTTTAGGACAATGCAATGATTTGACTTACAGAGGCCTGTTTGTCCATTAGTACAGGCCCAACACCCTTACAGATCACAATAAAGGTCGCATGCTTGTATACATGTGACCACCTAGTATTTAAAAAAAAAATACCACAATAGCCATGGTTGGTGTCTTTTGGATGATTTCAGGGAGATGCTTGCTTGCTTGCACAGTTTCATGGTCACATATCATTTAAACATACCCCAAACCTATGTAAACTTGCCTGTGACCTCTGATTTCATGAATGTTTTAAAGACTTGCTTTGACAAGTACAATGTAACCTTCAAACACAAGACAAGTGATTTGGTGATTCTTGAGCTTCACAGAATTTATTCACAAACCCACTGTTTCACAACATTTTATGCAAACAAACTTGCAGATGTTGCAAAATCTTAAGGGGTTCTTTCTTTTCTCACATTATCTCATACTTGGTGCTTCAAGAGGGTGTTCTGCACCTATGAGATATTCTTTTGCAGATCACCCCTCTGCCGAACTACTTTCGCAGATCACCCCTCTGCCGAACTACTTTAGCAGATCACCCATGTGCCGAACTACTTTTGCAAATCATCTTTGGTCCAAAGGACGAGTGAGATCCTTCCACCAGAACCAACAAAAGAGATCTGTCAGGCTGAACACTGCATGAACCCATGCTCTTGACTTTATCTCATATTTATCTTCCGCAGATGGTTTATATACCAGACCAGTGTTAACATTGTAAGAAGTACAGATCTAAAGACAAGAACATGTGAGTGCAGTGTTCAGGCTGAGAGAACTCTCAAGTTGGTTCTGGTGAAAGGATCTCAAGAGTCTGAAATTATGAAGTCACAATGCCCACCTCTCAATGACGTCATTACAAAGTAAAATATGTTGTAATGACGTCATTGAATGTGACGTCATTAAAAAGGGGCGTGGCATTGTTTATTATGTATGACACACACAACGTAGATCTGCACATGATGCAATGTTTTCCACATAGTTTTGCTTTAAATAGATTGGACATCAAACCATACCTATCTGCAGGAGATAAGTATGAGATAAAGTCAAGAACAAAGGTTTGTGCAGCGTTAAGGCTGACTGATCTCTCATGTTGGTTCTGGTGGAAGGATCTCACAATATAGAGTAGCACTATGCCCACCACTCAATGGCGTCATAACATAATAAAATATATGTTGTAATAACGTCAGTGAGTGTGACGTCATTAAAAAGGGGCGTGGCATTGTTTATGTTGTTTGACACACACAACATAGGTCTACACATGCCTTCGGACTCTTGAGATCCTTCCACCAGAACCAACTTGAGAGATCTGCCAGCCTGAACACTGCACTCACATGTTCTTGCCTTAGTATCTCATACAATGTCTTGTTTTCTTCAAAATATTAGTTTAACCCAATTTTGTAACTGAAAAATGAAGTATCCATCAACATTCTAATGTGCAATTTGATAACAACATGTCACAAACAATTGGATTTTGAGAATTTGTTTTAGTACATAATTTCTCACATTAAGTCCTTTGTCAAAGATAATAGTCATGCGGAACATTAGGGCCAGAACTTTAAATATACATTCACTTGAATACACACACACATATCACACTTGGCACTCAATTTATCTTTAATGTTGTATAATCAAAGGAGTTAAAACAAAGACCAACTGCCTTAGAGATATGCTGATCATTGCTTTTTTGTAAAGTTTGTGAACATTTTTCTGAAAATGCATCATAAATGATTACTTGAATCCTTTCCCAGAACAGACTTGAGCAGATGATAATTTTGACCAATCTATATGCATGTTACATATTGAATTTTGCCCCACTTGTTATCTTGATTCTCACTGGCTTATAACAAGATGGAAAAGATTCCAAGCCCTATGGATAGAATTAGTCCTTTGAAAATACATCTTCCTTGCTTATATCCAAAAACTCTGGTTAGTATTGTTTCAGCAAAACAAAAAATAATGGACAGAATGACAAAAAATCCCCCACATATTACTGCAGAAGCTATGCATAGCTAAAAAGTGAAACATATGCTTTTTGATCACTAATTCATATTATTTTACAGTCTTGCTACAGCTATCACAGCATTTATGACATAATTTCATTATTTACTTGAGTAAAATTTACTTCAGTGATGATGTATTCAAATGAGCAAATACATTGGTGCAATAAAGGGATTAGGAGGGACTCTCAATTATCAAAAACCTTAAATATTGTGGTGCACAAGAGAATATTTCTGACATTGGAGGTGAAACACTGCAGTAAGGAACAGTCATAGGGGATTAAAATGTTGAATAATGCATAGTGGCAAATGAATTCGCACCTACTGCATCGGCAACAAAATAACTTATGATAGCTGTAACCAAGCTGTAAAAGCACTAAAAATATTGTGGCTTTATTTTGATGTTACATTGCATCAAATTCTCTTCATGGCCCAACACGTAATGAATTGACTTTGATTTTAAGAAAATTAAGTATCATACATAATACATAGGTCCAATGACCTGATCATTCCTTTTTTGTAATGTTTGTGAACATTTTCTGGGATTGGCAGAAAATTATTTTTAAAATGATCATTTAAATTCTTCCCCAGAGCAGACAGAATATCCCCTCTCCCACTCACAATTCATGTTACGAATTGAATTTTGTTGAAATGGCAATTTATTAATTTGCATATTCATTCTTTACATAATAATGTATTTGAAAATGAAGTAGAGCACAATTCCTATAATTTCTACAGAGTACCACACATATCATTTCAACTGACAATTGCCTGGCAAATGTGATTTGCCTTTTATACAATGTAGGTACACCCAACATCTTATTTATTTCTGAAAAATACTTCCTACACTTGACATGATGAACTGATGACATATGATTCCAGTAACATTGTTATGGTAATACAAGTCATTGACATAGAATCATGAATGCACCTCACAGATCTTGGTATATCTGGGAGAGAGGAAGAGCTTCCAATCTTCGCCTTGTTATGCTAATCAAACCCTCATATACATATTACATGTACTGTGTTTCACATCATAAAAATTCTAAAAAATATTTGACATCAATACAAAATATTTTATAAATCATTTAATAAATAATCTGACAGCCTCAAAAATAAAAGGATTAAATGTTTGTCATTTTAAGTTAATAACATGAGATATTGTACTACAACAGTTTATTTCAAGACATTGTCCACCAGCACACTCAGTAGCACTAACTGGTTCTCTGCATCGCCCTCTGGTAGTGGCTGGATTTAACAGCACAGTTTGCTGAAGAGTGTTGGTCAAAGCAGCAGTTTGCCAACCAATTAATCCTGCTTGTTTACTATAATTTGTTCTGGCATGCAAAATCTGTTTTGAGTCCTCTTTGATTATTTTAGTACTGCCAAGGATAAAACCATTTAAAAAGCAGGTCTTTATTAAACAGGAAGATTTTTTTCCAAAAGAAAGTTTTTTTTTTTTGTTGTTGTTTTTTTTACAAAATTAACAAGTCTTAAAAATTATGAAGTTTCCACACATGTTATACCTTCCTTGTACTATAACCAATGCCTTTACACAAACAAATATAACTGAAATCAAATTACAAATATTTTAGACAAAATTATTCCAACCCGACATATTTGTCTGTTGCTTAATGTCAACAAAACTCAATCCTCAATTGATTCAATCAGTGCATAGTAGATTCTGTAGCACAGACAAATTTGACACCATTCAAAAATTAAATAATATATTTCAATTGTGATTGTTTGATTTTTGTGGGTATGTTTTCACTTCAATCTTTTCCATTTCTCAAATGATTTAAATTTCGTTGTGTATGCATTATGAAACAATTACTTGATCAACATGGAGAGACATTGTCATAACAAGCACAGTAGGCTCTTGTAGCTGGATTTATCTCAGTAACTCAGAATTGTTCCTGACATCAAACCCACTTGAATTCCAGACTACACTTAAGGGAAGTTAAAACTTCACTAAATTCACTAAATATAGCCATTCAAATATCACGAATATGAAGAAATATAAAATCTGTAAGAATATTATTGTTATGAAGCATAATGTTTTGATTTTTATTTTTTTTTAAATTAATGATCTAATTATGATTTAGTTAAAAGGCATGACTGGAATTTGAAATGAGGGTTTGTTGATCTTCCAGGAAGGCTGTAACTTAACATATTTCACAACTCTGGGCTACTTATTACACAATACGATCAACAAGTAGGCTGTGCTAAAGTATTAGCAAATTTTATCCCCATATTTCTGTTAACAATATGCTTTTAATCAAAATACATCTCATATAAAATTGCATATTAAAAAAACTAATTTATTTAAGTGAACAAATTAATCATAAAAATAGCCTTTGGCATTTTAAAACCATTTCAACATAATTGTGTTTCATTTATTATAGTGACTTTAAAAACTTTCCTCTTCTATGCACGTTATATAAATAGAGAAATGGCAAAATGATATCTAGTTGATAGTTTACTTCAGTACTGTTTATTTTTCCAATTGTATTTGTTAATATGATCATCAATTAACAAGTACATATACATGGCAAAGTTAATGAAAAGGAATAACAGTAAACAGTAACCCAAAGAAAAGACCAGAAAATATCTTAAAAGTCAGTGGGCCAGTTTCAGTTATTCCTTATGTTTGTGCATTTTTGCATGTGTCCACCTATATTCCAAAAAAAAGGTCAGAGTATTTTTTTCATTTATCTCGTCAATTTAGCATTGTGTTTTTAATGCAAATCAGGCATATAAAAATGTGCGAGTCTACAGATAAACTGAACAGCAACTGACGATCAGCGTTAACACTGACTTCAGCAACACATGCATGTTTGACTTTCTCTGTATATTTTTTCAGCTTTTTAGAATTCCATAATAGCCCTCTCACCTCAGACCCGTGATCATTTCATCCAAATCTTTTTTTAGAAGCACAAAGATGCACAGTGAGGACTCTAAGAATGCACGGGCGACTCAGTAGGCAACTCAATGGGGACAGTGTCCAATTTAAACACACCTAAATATTTCCCATGCCGGTGTACCCAGATTTGGGTTAGTCAGGACTCAGCAGGGTTATGGCATCACCGTAAAGAGATAACTTTGGTGAGAGCTCTTTCTTGCCCACTGAAGTTGTTGCTATGTCCTGTTGTTTGTGATTAATTTACACAAGCTGTGAGGTTGTCCTGCCAGCCCATACAATGCAATGACAGCTCTGTGGCAGTGCTGTGTACAAGCTGTACCACTACAACTTGGATGATAAAGAAATGTTGTGCATGCAGTGGAAATGCTGTGGACAGAGTGGAAATGCTGTGGAAACAATGGGAATGTTGTGGACACAGTGGGAATGCCGTGGACACAGTGAGAATGCTGTACTAAAATAATGTTAAAATAACAGTATACATGACTAAGGCCAGATTCCTAGATACAAATTACATTGCTTTTGTTGATAGTTGAACTGATTACGTTGGACACAGTGGGTGTACCATGGTCACAGCGAGAATGCTATGGACACATTGAAAATGCCATGGTCACAGTGGGAATGCCATGGTCACAGTGGGAATGCCGGGGTCTCAGCAAAAATGCTGTGGACACAATGAAAATGCCATGGTCACAGTGAAAATGCTGTGGACACAATGGGAATGCTGTGGACACAGTGGGAATGCTGTGGACACAGTGGGAATGCTGTGGACACAGTGGGAATGCTGTGGACACAGTGGGAATGCCGTGGACACAGTAGGAATGCTGCAGACACATTAGAAATGCTATGGATACAGTAGGAATGCATTAGGAGGTTTGCGTTAAACAAACTTTCTTATTTAACTTTGGAAACCACTTCATTTTGCCCAATACTGGAAACACAACTGACTCTGGTCTGATAAAAGGGTTATACTCTGCATCATACATTTCATTTTGTCAATACATAACCAAAACAACATAAGCATCCCAGAGGCTTGTAGGCAGTCATTCAAGTGCCATTCAATTAAGTTATGTTTATTATTATCAGAATGGTGATTTGGGCTATGTTACCTTCTTTCCCATCTGTGACCATGGTCACAATACCCATTGTATCAATATAAATCATGTTGTCATGGTGATAACCACAGGATGTGGAAATGCAAGGGACAAGATTTTGGATGTTGTCCCCAACTGGCCAGTGATGGGCTGTCTGTTGTGAGGTGGGCTATGGAACAGTGATGGGCTGTCTGTGGTGATATAGATTGTCTGTGTTGAACTTTGCTATGAACCAATGATGGGCTGTCTGTGGTGAGTTGGCTATGGAACAATGATGGGCTGTCTGTGGTGAGGTGAGCTATGAAACAATGATGGGCTGTCTGTGGTGAGATGGGCTATGGACCAGCGATGGCCTGTCTGTGGTGAGGTGGGCTATGGACCAGTGATGGACTGTCTGTGTTGAACTTTGCTATGAACCAATGATGGGCTGTCTGTGGTGAGATGGGCTATGGACCAGTGATGGACTGTCTGTGGTGAGATGGGCTATGGACCAATGATGGGCTGTCTGTGGTGAACTGGGCTATGGACCAGTGATGGACTGTCTGTGGTGAGATAGGCTATGGACCAATGATGGGCTGTCTGTGGTGAGATGGGCTATGGACCAGTGATGGGCTGTCTGTGGTGAGATGGGCTATGGATCAGTGATGGGCTGTCTGTGGTGAGATGGGCTATGGACCAGTGATGGACTGTCTGTGGTGAGATGGGCTATGGAACAGTGATGGGCTGTCTGTGGTGAGATGGGCTATGGATCAGTGGACTGTCTGTGGTGAACTGGGCTATGGAACAGTGATGGGCTGTCTGTGGTGAACTGGGCAATGGACCAATGATGGGCTGTCTGTGGTGAACTGGGCAATGGACCAATGATGGGCTGTCTGTGGTGAACTGGGCTATGGAACAGTGATGGGCTGTCTGTGGTGAACTGGGCAATGGACCAATGATGGGCTGTCTGTGGTGAGATGGGCTGTCTGTGGTGAGATAGGCTATGGATCAGTGATGGACTGTCTGTGGTGAGATGGGCTATGGACCAGTGATGGACTGTCTGTGGTGAACTGGGCAATGGACCAATGATGGGCTGTCTGTGGTGAGATGGGCTGTCTGTGGTGAACTGGGCTATGGATCTCAAGAGCCACCAAAGGAAACTAACCCATACCAGACTTGGAAATTACTGTTGATATATCATTTAATTATCCCTAAATTTAGTTGCAACATCAAAGAAATTCTTAACCCAAAATGAAAAATGAAATATACTTGTAATATAATATACCTAATTTTTAGGATCAATGTTGACCTAAACATATTCCAGCTTTTGAGTTGCATTTATAATTGCAAATCCCATTAACAAAACATTAAATAAATATAATTAGATCATCAAATATTATTAATGGCAGAAAATGTATTCTGTGCATCACGAACAATAAATTAAAGCTTTGAATTATAAAAATTTTGCCTCTAAAATATGAAAAATAACTTTGTGTCAGACATCTGACATTTAAGTTGTATTTAAAACTTGTACACACTTATTTGCATCAGGCATCAATGCACATTAAAATGTGACCAATATCATCAGCATGTGTCCAGCATGGTGAGTTGGTTTATTCTAAACTTAAATTCTCCTTCAGAATGTGTCCAGCATGGTGAGTTGGTCTGGGTCTGGACTAAAATCACTCTCAGAATGTATCCAGCATGGTGAGTTGGTCTGGGTCTGGCCTAAAATCACTCTCAGAATGTGTCCAGCATGGTGAGTTGGTCTGGGTCTGGACTAAAATCACTCTCAGAATGTGTCCAGCATGGTGAGTTGGTCTGGGTCTGGACTAAAATCACTCTCAGAATGTATCCAGCATGGTGAGTTGGTCTGGGTCTGGCCTAAAATCACTCTCAGAATGTATCCAGCATGGTGAGTAGGTCTGGGTCTGGCCTAAAATCACTCTCAGAATGTATCCAGCATGGTGAGTAGGTCTGGGTCTGGCCTAAAATCACTCTCAGAATGTATCCAGCATGGTGAGTTGGTCTTGCTCTAGTCTTGGATCTCCAGATACAAAATTATAAATTCCTGGCTGTATTCGGTCAGCTGTAGATAATATGATTTTGAAATCCCCCTGCAATCCAAGATCAAGGTCTTGCCGTAGTTTACGCTCGGTTTTCCTGCTGAACACTTTATTCCCATGTCTGAAAAAAATAGTTCAAAGGTTACACATCCCATGAAAATTAACATGGAAGGAAATGCAATATATATCAACAGAATTTTTAAGTATTAAAAGAGGTCTATGGATTTGGAAGCATTAAAATAAACACACTATGGCAGATATCTATGACTTACATTTCTGCTTGAACAAACTTAATCAGGGCCAAGGCTTTTTGATGCAAGTTCCTCATAAACTGATCGACATAAGTCTCTCGTATACCAAACCCTGGGTGTAACTGGCTTATCTGAAAATCACAGGACATATAACATACTGACAAACTATTAAATTTCCAATCAAATCAGGCAAATGTTTTTTTTTGTAATACATGTATTTCACTAATGTTTAAAGTTAAATGGAAATGACATGAGACAACAGGTCAGATCAAGTAAAATATACAGCTAAAAATACATGATGTAATTAATATCACAATATTTCTTACTATCCTAAAAGGTGCAAATTTACCTCTTCAAGGAAATGCTTCACAAGAGAGTCCTTGTCCTCAAATTGTTGGAATAAATGTCTGAAAATAATCAAACAACCATATAAATATGATAAGAAAATCCACAAAATGATGCTGTGAATGAAGGATTCAGATACTTGAACTTCATTTGATATAGCTACTTTGTCATAATTGTTGAGTCACAGTTATATGACTGTGCTTATGTGTGCTTCATATCGGGTATAAAGAACATCAAATACAGAGGACAGTTGATACTTATATTGCTGTTATAGAGCCACTAATTTACAAAATTATTTAACAGTCAAACTGGCTCACATGCTAACAAGTTAACGTGTGAAACATAAAAAGTTAAAATTGCCATTATCTCACATTGACATGAGGCAATAGCGTTCTGTTTGAGTCAGAAGTATGAACAAACAGTCAGGTAGAACACTTAACTACATCACCTTCAGCTCTTGTTTGTTTGGGGTTTTATATCAGTTTCAACATTATTTCAGTCATTTCTTGATGAGACCTACTTGTATCAGATATACTTGAAGCAGTCACAGATTTACAAGGACAACGAGTTAACCCCGTGCACGGGCCTCAGCTCATATGGAAAATTTAAAACATTGGCTTAGGCCTAAGAGTTGTGCTGAACATTGCTTTGTTGTAATGTCTGTGGTCATTTTCAGGAAATTACTTAATAATTTTAGGTAATAACCCTACTTTATAGGTAGCGGACAGTCAAGGTGGCAAAAGTAATTTATAGCACTATACACAATATGGCTGACTGACTCCATCACCCCCACATTGCTTTTAAACACACTTCTCAAATTTAGGCTCTATTTGGTTGGAAAGAATGAGGCACCATATGTTCAAGGTCTCAATGCATGCAATAAATGTTTTACTGTTTGTCCCTGTAATTTTAAAATAAATGAATAAATAAAAATCTGAGCCTCATATTATAGATATGATTCATCATACTTAACTACAAATAGCTGAGAAATCTTCCATGTAGTTTCAGAGGAGAAGATTGAATATGACAGACAGACAGAATAACAGAAAATCCCCCCAACATATGCTGACAAAGTCAAGCACAGGCAAGAGACCTGAAGTGTTGTGATTAATTAATGCTATTACCTATGAGGGTAGATATTGGCTTCCTGCTGGCCTTTCCACAGACAATGTAATTCTTCTGTCAGTGCCTCATGTCTCCGCACATGATGCTTATGAAGCGATGAACGCCGTACTTCCTGTGTAGAAACGTCCACCAGGGTTGTTGGGTATGGACTGTATACTATATCCTTGAGTGAGGCATTCAGTTGTCCTGATGGCTCCTAACAAATCAGATAACTTTGGTAAATTAAATGATACTTTTGAATTTAAAATTTTGTATTTTGTTTTGTTATATTTGGGAAAAGTATATGATATGTATGCATTTTATCAGAAGAACCTATTCTAGTATGAAAGTGTATCCTTACCTTGAGTATTCCTTGCACTGCTAGACCTGGATGATATGAATAAGTTTTCTCCTCTGATACATATCTGCAACACAATCGTTCTGCAGCCCTGACAAACATGGACAGTGTTGCTATCATCTGTAAATATATTTGTAACATCTTAATAGACTTCACCATAACATTTGTTCAAGGACAAAATGACAGACAAAATTGCTACTATCTGTATATCTTTTCTGTAAAGATTTTTTGGAAATATTGACAAAATGTGCAGGGAAATGGACAATGCCTCATTTACTCTGGCCATTGTTCCAACACCAGATGGCATGGTGAACAATGCTTGTAGTCTAAATGTACTCTTAATGTGGATATCTCCAGTCTTGACAGGTTCACACCATTATCCACATATAATGTTCTGCTGCTGATCAGAAGGCCTTCAAAGAAATTATGTGAGCCTGACCCACTATCCACATGGCTTCTCAATGACTTCTTGGGAGAACTCCTGCCCAAGGGGGCTACTGTAATACAGTATGAATGGAAGTTACTGCATCAAGGATGACTGTAACTTACCATGTTGACGGTGCTGGACAGTTGACCTATGACTACTGTGTGACCACAGGTCATGAGATGTGATGATATGGCTTGACGCATGAAGGACGACTCCAACTTGTGATCTGGGTGAAAGGCTGTGTCAGAAATCTATAAAATATTAAAAATTTATACTGGTTGTTGCTTAACATATTTGGCAATCAAATTCACTTAAGGTATTAGATAAATAGTCAAAAATGAATACTAAGCTTTCTTAACATTGTTGTCAATAAATAATTGAACTGAGTATATACCAATGTCATTAATTTCAATTGTGTTATTTTCAAATCTGATATTTTTTATATTAATCCAATTTACTCATTAGCTTATATCATGAAATTATGAAAACGAATAATAATTGGTGTGGTATTGATTGACTTTAGGTTAAATTATAGTGTTGATCTTGCATAAATCTGACCCAATGAGTTAGAGGCTAGGGTGCTACTCCATTTGACCACATCTTGAGTGACCTTATTTTATGCATGATCAATTAGATGATAAATTGTAATCTCTTACTGGTATGTGCTTTGGTACTCCTGCTTGGCGTAAAGATCGCAACATCTGTACAAAATCACTGAGGTATGCTGTAAAAGTGTGCATGGCCAGTGATGTGGGACCCTGAAACATTTTATCAAAGAATTCACAATCAATTTCATGTATATAAAACAATTTTTCTGATAAGGCCCCTAAAAGATATCATTGTTTCTGATAGCTTGTAGGAAGAAATTTGAGTAAGGGGTAGTTTTTTTTATCTTGTTTATGACCTGCTAGAAAATATCATGCTTTTATATCATCCATAAAAAATGGAGCTTATTTCTAAAATCAACAATTTCAAAAATGGCCAATTTTCACCAAATATTTTTGTGTTTCATTGAATATGGCAAACACCGAAAATGGTTTAAAAAACAACAATTTGACACTGTACACAATTTTTGCTGGAAATCTTTACTGGAATATCTTGCTAAGTTTACTCATTTTAAATATTCTATTTTCTTTTTCAGATTGGTTGGCTCATTCAATGATATGAATGGCAAGATGATTTTAAAAAAAATTGAGTGGGGCATCACAAAATCTATAGGTGCTTTACAATGCAATTCAAATTTTGGGAACAATATATTAAAAAATAAATGAGATCTGAATATAAAATATTAACGACAGTGTTACAGCAAATGGAGATGTAAAAATTTATATTATTGTTTTCAGGAGTTGAGTTTTTTTGGATCAATTTAAACTTTTCTTTATAAATTACTATATTTTGTAAAAGTAATACTGAATATCATGGGTAATACAAAATATAAGGTTCTTTACGACAACAGGAAATGCCTCTCATTTATGGAGGCAGAGGAGCAATGGTGAAGAAGGTGCAGATTTGTGATTTCCACTCATTTCTTCTCTTATCATTTTGGGACAAAATTGTTGAATTTTCAGGCAGGTAACAGTTAAGGAAGATGTTTATTATCAAAGTGAGTAAAAAAAACTTATTCACTGGTTTTAACATAGAGTTGGTCAGAAATTGGAAAGAAAGTTTAATTTTTTTAGCCAAACAGATATAATGCTAGTGTTTTACAATTTCCATCAGAGTGTAAATCTATCAGTATTAGTTTGTATGTTCCTCAGAGGACAATGTGAGAATAATAATATTGGAATTACTTGATAATCAATAACTCTATGAGAAGATAATTACACATTTATCGATGGTTTGAATATTTCACCATATTTACCTTTTCTAGTAGTAATCTCAGCTTGCCTATGAGCCTGGTGATCCAGCATTGGCACAGTTGATGAAGGCTGAGGAATCGTTTCAGCTCACAATGTGGAATGATCATTGATAGGGAATGTACTGCCAAATCGGACAGTCCCATGGCACCAAAGACGTAGGACATCACCACAATATTTCTCTCCTTTATCACATATAACTTTGTATCTACACTGGAATCTGTAGGATCCCTACATATTTCCCCACTAAGCGTATGAGTGGAGATTTGGGAAAGTGTCTCCAAATTCAAGCCATCAGGTTCCTCATTTGTCCATAAATACCTGATTTTTGGTCCCATAATATTATCCCAGTTGCACAGTAATATAGCACTGATGAGGCATCCCTTACTTCCATGCAACACACATTTACTGAACACACTACTTGGGCTTGTTGGAGACAGGCAAGCTCCTTCCACCGGAGTCCTGTCAAACTGTAACTGTGAGAAGTCCTCACTCAGGCGCAATGTTTTGGGGTGTAAGTTTGGAAGTTGTTCCTGTAAAGGGCTGGCTAGGGGAGTCACAGAGTCTGGCTCCTCCATATCTGGGCTCATTTGCTGATTTGCCATCTTGTTTATATGTCACTATAGCAACTTAAAGGTGTTGATCAATTGAATCCAATACTTTAAATATAATACTGTATCTATTTCCTGACAATATCCAGATAATGATATCACATTGATAAATGGACGCTTACCCTCTGGACAGTCACAATGTTTTTTTTCTTCTAAAAATCTGTTTAAAATGTTCAATATATGCAGTAAAATATTTTGTTAAAAGATAATCTTAAGTTCTTTATTAATATGCATAGTACGTACAAGATAATTGGCTACAATGATATTGACCATGATAAAGCAGATGGCCAAAATGGTCATCATGGTGTACGTATCTATGGCAACTGAGGTCATCTGTGTCAGGCACATGAGGAAGAGGATGAAGGTCATCACAATGAAGGAGAAGAAGAGATAGTTGATGAAGAGGAGCACCAGCTTCTCCTGGTCCAATACCTGCCAACAAAAAAATATCTCACATCATAAACAGAACCACTACAATTTAATCATTGATGAAAACAATGTCAGAGAAAGTCAAGATTTTTAGATCTTGACTTAAACATATGACTCTATTATATGTTGGTGTAACTTATGAATTGCTATGCTATAAGAATGCTATAAAAAACATATTATAAATGCAAGATCCATGGATTTTCATCCTATGCATACTCTGCTAAAAATGTAGATAGTTGATCCTCTACCTCCATCCCTGGCACATCCTTTGCCCTAACTTGTGACCAGTAACTGTTGCAGATCAAGAACATTCAAAGTATCAAAAGTAATGAACATTCATATTCTCATCAAATCATTAAATTGCACAGATTACACAAGTTTGCTCTTTTTGTCTTATGCTAACCTTTGTTTGGACCAAAAGTAAATAGACACACTTAAACAGGATTGTTTTTTCTAACTTTCAGACAAATTGTATAACTTCTATACATAGAAACAACCTTTGTCTAGTCCCACATTAAAAGGTGCTAGCATAGGTACATGCATAGAGGGTGGGGTTAATCTTCATATTTATAAATGGCCTGTGATTTTTTTTTAGAATCCTTGCAAAAACAATCAATGAATTCAGAGAGGATCAACTATTTCTTTTTAGCAGAGTATCTGGTGTACTAAAAGAAAAATCAGAACCCACAAACTCATCAATACAGTTCACAGATCTTTCATCTATTATCGCTCAAACACTAAAGAGCTCCATCTTTTTTAGCACCACTTCTGGGAGTAATTTTTTGTCAATTATACATATTTTCATCCATGTAAACAAAGCCTTTAAACTGTGTTTTCAAGTAAAATAATCACCAAGAGATATTTATAATACATGCAATCTGTGTATAATAGTTTGTTTTCTCAATGGGACATACAAAATGTTTTGATGCTGAGCATTTCTCCATTGAATGTGCATCAAAAATATTCTCTGTTTTGTTCAATGACTTAAATTTAATATGGCGGCTGGTAAGCAGGAAGTTCATGTTCTGCACATGCTCAGTTCTAAGAACAGCAGAAGGGTTGTGGACAGTATTCTCAACCAAGCAAACAGAATATACATTTCTAACACTGCACAAAGGATGCACCTTTTTTTCCTGCAATCCTAGTAATATACATAGAAAATAAGTAATAGTCACCCTGCAAGTTGCAATTATAAATGATTAATTTTAAAGCTGTGCAGTTCTTGTTGCTTAGTTCTGGAATGTATTTAAATGAGAAAAAAAAACTTGTAGATTAGTAATCAGACTACTACACCATTTTCAAAGAATAAGCTTCTTTCTTCACAAAAAATATTTTCATGAACTAAAAAAATTATCAGGAGTTACCCAGATGATAAGAACTTACTATCCACTAATGATCAAACTGCCATTTGAAGATGTATCATAAAGGTTCAAAATAAAGACCATGGATGAGTCTAGAATCACTCAATAAACATGTCACCAACACAAGTTGCAATTACCAGGTAAATATTATACAAATATGGACCTGGGTGGAGTGCAATATGACTTTTTATGGACCTTCGGAAAGTTATATAACTTTCCTAAGGTCCATAAAAAGTCATATTGCACGACACCCAGGTACATATTTGTTTTATTCTATAATCACTGTGTTAATACCCTGGAAAGTAAAAGTTCCTCAGTATCAGCATCATTTAGTGTGGCAAACCTGGACATTGTTGTGATTGCTGTCGTCTGCTTCCCAGTCTGCAGGTCACTCAGAGCAAGCTGGTGACGTCATTATAGGGCTTCCCCAACATTTCCTGCCATGGAATTCCCCATCAGTGCAGTGGAAAGTATATTGACGTGCAATATAATGCATCTGGTCAATAAAACAATTTAGAGAAGCTCATGTGACCAGGAATTGACCAATCACAGCACAGAATACACAGTGATCATAGAATAAAGGCCAATTGTGGGTGGTCATACTGCCCCATTGAAAAATTACATGTCTGAACTGCACAAAAACTCTCTAAATCCAATCATTAAAAAAACAAGAGGGTAACCTGCAATCACACTATAACATTACATTCAACAGCAGCAGAACATAAACAATGTAAATGTTGTTTACCATCTTTGTTACCTCATTTGAACATTTATCAGATAAAGTATGCATTGGACACTTTTTCTAAATATTGAAAACAAAGATGTTTACCCGCCATGTTATAATAGTAGAGTGTTAGTAGTTGCTGCCTACCTGAGCTGTCCAGTCTGCCCTCATGGAGGACACTTGCCGATCTCTCTCCCACTGCTGCATATATCATCCAACACTTCTCAGACTCCCATCATCCTCCTGAGTGTACTCATTTCAAAGAAGAAATCTGACAAAATATTATATTATAGTATTAATATATAATGAAACATGGAGGGCTGAAACATTAAGCTTCATCATCATGATTGGTTATGATAAAACAGAAGATGCAAAAAAGTGTCAATTCACCTGAGGGGAAGTGTAAGACCTCTGCTCTTTTGAACAAATGAATACAGAGAAATTTTGGCAGTCTTTTTGTAAGCAATTAGTAAGAAAAGGCTTTCACAGCTATTTTGGAAACATTCATATTTTTCTCAAACAATGAACAACTGTTGTTTTCCTCACCATCTACCAGGCTTTCAACACCCAATAGATTTATTATATAAATTGACAATGAATGAGGATTGTTTTCCACACCTCGCTTCCTGTCTTAGTAGGAAGGTAAGGTATAAACAGCTTATACAGAGACATTAGATGCGTGACATACCATACTTGTGAAGTGAATGGCAGTCGAACTGCAAATGATTTATATAATATTTTATCTAAAATATATATTTAATTAAAAATCCAGCATAGACTGTTCTGTCTGGCATATAAATTGTGGATCCAATAATGTACAACACCAAAATAAATTCTAGTTCACAGTTATTGCCTTCCCAATCTTGTGTTATGCACCATCTGCCAATGTGTCAATGAGACAACTTTACACATTGAAGCACTCACTGTTCTCCCATTTATTTCAACTAAAATCAATGAAATGAAATTGAACTTTTCTTTTAGATATAATATTCAAATATCATGAGGAGTCTAAATGTGAAACTTGTACAGTGATATTTGTTAAGTACTTTGTCTGCCACAATCAGGGGTACCATGATGCTTGCAATTTTTTTTAATTTTCAACTTTAATATCTATTGAACACACTCTGCTTTACAAAACCGGTTGTAATGACTGCCATTCAATCTTCTCACTACCTCTGCTGTCATTGCCTTTTATAAACATTGTTTGAAATTTTGAACTCAATGTCAAGTCATATCATACAAATCAGAAGTGACCTGCCTCAGGTCGTGACCTGTGATTGGTTGGCTGACCAAGATGCTAACCAATCAGAATCTCTGTGAATAGTCATTTATTCTTTTCATAATCACTTTACAGTCAGATTTTTAAGATCTGCAACTGAACCTCTATAGCCACCTTTTTATCATTGGCAAAATATATGATAGAGAAGTCTTATTTTGGAGGGTACTTTTGTACTGTGAAGAATATGAAAAATTTAAATAACTCTGAAACTGAATGTCTCAGTCTTGCCAGGTCTGTGGTGACATGGCCAACTCACTTGTCACCTTGGCATGATAAACTCACATCAAAGGCCCTTCAAAGTCAAGTTATTGTTTTTTTAAATGTTATGTTCTTAGAAATAATTTTATTAAATAAAAAAATAAAGTTGGAAGTTTTAAAAGCAAAAAACTTTTAACCACTTTTATGAATAGGTCTTGAGAACCAACAACATTTGTACTTCATGAAAAAAATCTTCTAAATAACAAACAAATAAATGATACTTCCTGTTTGATGATATTAAAGGTCAAATTTGTTAATAATTTGGAACTGCACTCTCTAAATATCATACTATGATGTGAATAACACGCAGCTCTTATGAATCTCAAGAGAAAGGATTTTGAATACTGAGTTCTCTCCGGGACACCATTTACACTTGCACTGTACAGTACGGTCAATATCTGTACAGATGCTCTCCCATATTTCAGATAGTACAGCCAACAACATGAAGCATTTCATCTAATCAACTGATAGCCAATGTTTATAAATCATGATACTGTTGGCAGATTTAGGTACACTGTGACAATCTGATGAGAACGTTTAAATTTTGTTGTTTAGCAGGACAAACTATTTTTTTTCTTGACTAGTTTATCTGAATTTTAGGTTACTAAAATTTATTGGTTATTCAATGTACTCAGTGGAGTATTGGGGTCAAAGTTCCTGATTCAAGTTGCATAGTGTCATTACCATTATAAAATTTTAACAAGTTGTAGCTCTACAGAATATCACAAATTACATTAGCAAGTCAGAACAATGGGAATGTTAATGTCCTTCCCGTCTGTTGTCTGTGGTGGACGTTCTACATCTATAAATTTACTCAATTGCCCCCCACAAATGAAATCATGTCAGATGTACAGTGACCGGCAACTGTCCGAAACCGGCAGATGAAACTCAGACATTTTTAACACAGTCAAACATCTAGCATACCTTGCTGTACTAATTGCAATTGAGCTGAAGGTTGTGCCTCACACGTCATCTTGTAAGTCCTCTGCCTTTCAAAACGTTATAAGTGTTTATTTGTTTTCACTGCATGATTGAGTGTGTCACTGTCAAATGACGTCAGAAGTGGTGACGTAACCAACATCACCATATAACTCAATACAAAAGTCGGACAATCTGCAGGTTTGCTGAATGCATTAATTTCCCGATAATTCTGTACATATTGAAAGGATATCATTTTTACTTCACAGACCTTTAAAGTAGAAGGTCTTCTATCGATGTGGGAAGTTTTTACAAAATTTCGAAAGGTTTTGTGAAAATCGGGAGTGAAAAACATGAAAATGTCCGGATTTGGTTGCCGGTCACTGTATTATAAACAGTTATGTACATCTGATCATGTCCATTAGGGGTTATATATATAGGCTTTGAAATGAGCATCTTTGTTTTCGCCCGCAGCTCTGTTGTCCGTGTAATTACAAAGTTCTGTTTTTTTTTTAAATCAAGAACATTATCAGCTGATCACAGCACTGAGTGTTCCCATCCCTTGCAGTTGGCAAGTGGATCATTTTCATGATCCAAGGACCAAGGCAAGGGTTCACTCGAGTACTGCATGCAGGGAGTAAAGCTCAGTCAAATCAGAGCCATACATTGTAAAGTTTACACTCAAAATGTTAAAAATATGAGGTTTTGAACTGGTACATACCATATAACGCCTATAGAGAGGTTGAAATAATACATTTTGGGGGATTTATCTCCGCTGACTTCCAGGGTTTGTGAGGAGTCATTTTCATTTGTTGCTCAACTTTTCAATCCAGTTCGCTTTCCACAATCAGATATACTTTGTATGCTGACATCTAGCGGAATAAGTTTAATCAACTCAACGATCCAGACTGATCTGAAAGGTCAAGGACAAATCACCAACACCACTTCCGTTTTGATCGATTTCGCAACGTGGTTTTGAAAAAGAGTTTGTGTTTCGGATACTTTCAGCGAAAAACCTCACATTCTTTTCAGATCTAATCAAATCAATATGGCAGCCATTTCTGCAATTGGCGAAATACTCCAGGACCAGACAAAACCCCTGAAAGAAAGATTTAGAGCTTTATTTACACTAAAAAGTTTAGGTGGTCAGGCTGCAATTGACAACATTTGTAAAGCATTCGTGGACCCATCAGCTTTACTGAAACATGAGTGCGCCTACTGTCTGGGGCAGATGCAGGACAAGGGCGCCATTCCAGCTCTCACCGAGATCCTGAAAGACGTCAATCAAGAGACTATTGTGAGACACGAAGCAGGTACAATCGAGGTTTTGTTGTGCTAATCAGATACTTTTAAGTTATAATGACATATGAATGTAAACTACTAAGAATAACACTCAAGAGAAAACCAATCATCACAAGGTATAAAATGAAAGACACAGTCCTAGAAACAGTGAAACATCACCCATACTTAGGAGTAGAGCTCACACATAACCTAGACTGGGGACAACATGTCACAGACACAGCAGCCAAGGCTCAAAAGTCCCTAAACTTTCTCAGGAGAAATTTAGGTACCTGTAAGACTGAGACCAAAGCTAAAGCGTACACAACCTTAGTAAGACCTATATTAGAGTATGCAGGAGCGGTGTGGGATCCCCATCAACAGAACCACATCCAGAAGATTGAAAAAGTCCAGAGAAAGGCAGCCAGATTTACCACCGGGCAGTACCAGAGACACATAAGTGTAACAGGCCTACAACAAGATCTCAGTTGGCGATCACTACAAGAGAGAAGGTTTACCAGCCGGATGACCATATATTGGAAGGCAGTCCACAATACCTGTGCTGTGACCATCCCCACATACATCTCTCCCATTGACAGAGTTTCGCGCTGTGCCCATGGCTATCCGTACGTGCTTGTGCAGCCCACAGTTGATGTATATAAATTCAGTTACTTTCCGAGAACAATAAGAGTGTGGAATATACTACCAGCTACTGTTGTAATGGCGGAGACAGCTGAGACATTTAAAAGCAGACTGCAGAATTGCTTCACACAAGGACAGCTACAAGTGGACCCACCCAGAGGACAAATGGACAGACCAGCTCTCGGCGGCCTAGCTGTGATGGCCGGCGGAGCCGTCTACTAATCATGATTATATATATTTATTGAACTTTGTACATAGGCATGTTGGCATGAGCATGAGCAATGGTGGGTGGTGGGGGCACGACTGGAAATTGAGTGTTTATCCGGGACTCAAGATATCTGCAACCGCAGATCCAGACCCGTATTCCGTAGATGTAGATGTAGAATGTGATTGACCATAGGCCGATTTCGGGTCACCATACGAATACCAGTGAAGTCGGCCCCCAAGTGAAGTTGGCCCCACCGTGGGTAGGTGAACTAGGCCCCCAAGAGAAGCCTGCCCCGGTCACTCTGTAACGGCTCAAAACTCATGAAATCTCCTTCGAGAAGGATATTTGACCCTAAGGGCATTAACTAACCCTAGGGACCCTCGGTAGCCGTTAAATTCCTTCCAGTAACTTGATTATCTAACCAACTAAATCTGGGGGCCGACTTCTCTCGGGGGCCGACTTCTCTCGGGGGCCAACTTCTCTCGGGGGCCGACTTCTCTCAGGGGCCGACTTCTCTCGGGGGGCCGACTTCTCTCGGGGGCCGACTTCACTTGTTACCCACCATACTGCCCCATTGAAAACAACACACCGGAAGTGCACAATTAACATCGGAAGAAACTCTAAAATCTAATTATTAAAAAAAAAAGATGGAAACCCATAATTGTACTATTTCTAGTCTAATTATGAAATAATCTACATGTGACTTCAAAAGTCCTTTCCAGATTAGTCTCTGCAGTTGGTAGTACGTCAGACATGAATATAAATTTACAATATTGTAGAGCTCTTACTTACATTTTAGCTTACTACACGCAAGCGAAGGAGCACACAAATGAATATTTAGAAATAATTAATTTACAGAAATGATTTTGAAATGTGTGAAATTGCTAAAACAGGAGGAAGACTGTCCCTGAAAATGACTGCATGTATATTTTTAAAAATTGTCTGTTATATGACTGGAGCATCATCAAGTTAAAGCCACTGCTTGCCATTAAAGGTTGAACAATTGATGTCCAAAGAGTTTGGTGACTGGACATACTGTTGAATAAGTTTTCAAAGTTTGATGTATTCTTGTTTCAGGAGAAGCATTAGGAGCTATTGGAGCCAAAGAGTCCTTACAGCTTCTAGAAAAATACAGTAATGATCCAGTGATAGAGGTAATAGAAGCACAGATATATAAATTTGCGTTATTGTTGAATTTGAAATTTCAAAAAAGGAAATTTGGATGACTCAATGATTTATGTTAGTAATGATAAACATTAATTGTGATAATAAAAACTGCTTGGTTCTATCTCAATTTCTGTCTCTAGCGATTTATTTTTAATAGTTATGTTTCATATAGCAAAAAAATATCTTTCCTTAAAATTATAAATAATAGAGACTTACAACAACTAGCCTTAAAAAAAAGGGAAGGAAGCCATTTTAATTCTCACTTTTGATTCAAATTGAAATATACCTTGGCATCAGGTAAAATAGTACTTGAATCAAAATACTAATATCATTTGCAATTTTATTCGTGTGAAATATCAAGGTAGCAGAAACGTGTCAGTTGGCAGTAAATAGAATTAGATGGCTTAACACTGAGAAGGAGGCTCCATCAGAAAATCCATATGAGTCAGTAGACCCTGCTCCACCAAGCAAAGAGACAGATGTCAGTGTGCTGAGGGACACGTTGATAAATGAGGAAAAGCCCCTTTTTGAAAGATACAGGGCAATGTTCTCACTGAGAAACAATGGAGGAAAAGCTGCAGTTCTCGCATTAGCAGAGGGTATGTACCTGACAATAAGATCAACAAACTCCTCAGGTATCAATCAGTGATAAAGCTGACATTATATACAGTATATTTACTTGCCTTGGGAATTTAGATTCAAATACATTGTTAACCAAAAGTATAATGTTTGCATATAACATGAAAGCCATTAAAGAACAATGTGTCATTTCATATTTTTCCCCTCATATGAAGATCATGTTATGCCTTCTTTCTGTTTATATTAAAACACATATACCGTATTTACTCGTGTATAAGAAGAGGTTTTTTTCCAAAAACTCGTAGTTAATGTTTAGGGGGTCGTCTTATACACAAGAGCAACCTGTGGACAAGGATTTACTCCAAAATTTACGACACTATGAGTTTTTATTACAAACATTCTTATTTTCGAAATAACGAATATCGGACATAGCGGGTCGGTTTAACAGTCTTATACTCAAGTAATTACGGTAAAACGTAAATACGATGTTCATATTTTCGAAATAACGAATATCAGACGCAGCAGATTGATTTTAATTGTGTTTTAAATGATAAAGAAAGGTATTTACCCAATATTATTGGTCTAATTTTTCGAAACGCTTTGTTTTGACTTTGTTCTCACTGCATTACGCAATACTAGTGTGAAAGCGAATATCGGACAGGCGGACTACTGTCTACACGTGGTTGAATATTTCTCTTTGATTCCAATTATCAGCGTTCACAGTTTTGCATCTCGTCATTGTTTCTAATGCTTTGAGTCGTGTCTTCCCGTTTTGACAGAAATGCTTTCACGCTAGTATTGCGTAATGCATGTTAAATGAATGGATGGTTTTGTTCATTTCTCGACCCCCTACGTCCGATGTCTGTTATTTCATCGTTTTAAAGTAAAACGTAAATTCGATGTGCAGAACACGGTAAATTCGATGTGCGGAACATGAAGAGAAGCCAGGGATCCATCATTGCGCAATATATTGATATTTCAATGCGAGTTGATAGACTCGAATTGTTTTCGCGCCAAAAATAAGAGCTTGTCCCCGTCACTCCCGCATTTTAAAATGACGACCTCGTATTGCGTAATGCATGTTAAATGGATGGATGGATGGTTTTGTTCTCTTGTCTATGTCTATTTTTTTTTTTAATCGATCCACGTGTGAAAGCATTTCTGTCAAAAAGGGAAGACACGACTCAAAGCAGTTGAGACAATGACGAAAGGCAAAACTGTGAACGCTGATTAAAATGACGACCTCGTATTGCGCAATGCATGTTAAATGGATGGATTAATTTGTAATAATATTGGGTAAATACCTTTATTTATCATTTAAAACGCAATTAAAATCGATCCAGGTGTGAAGGCATTTCTGTCAAAAAGGGAAGACACGACTCAACGCAACACGTGGTCGCAATTTTGAAAGGCGGAAGTGACGGAAGAGGCTCTTGTTTTTAGCGCGAAAACGATTGTTAACTCGCATTGAAATATTAATATATTGCGCAATAATGGATGGTTTTGTTCTGTTCTCGACCTGCAAAGTATTTTGTGTTTATATTGGCTATATGATTTTATTTATCATTTAAAATGCAATTCTCCTGCAAATCTGCAAAGTCAATGATCACATGATTTGTGAGTCACGTGACATCATATTTACGTTTTACTTTTACTTCTATGTCTATTAAAATTATTATTTAATTTTATCACACAATTCAATTCTTCCTTTGATGTCTTCCCATTCAGTGGTGTGAAAATTAGTAAAATTTCACTGATACCAATTATCAGCGTTCACAGTTTTGCGGCATTTGTTTCCACTGCTTTGAGTCATGTCTTTCCTTGTTGACAGAAATGCTTTCACACGTGGATCGATTTTAATTGCGTTTTAGATGGATTGATGGTTTTGTTCTGTTCTTGAACAATATGTGATAATATTGGGTAAATACCTTTATTTATCATTTAAAACGCAATTAAAATCAACCCGCTACGTCTGATATCCGTTATTTCGAAAATACGAACATCGTATTTACGTTTTACAGTATATACTCGTGTATAAGACGGCTAATATCTTATATCGTAAGTATATTTACATTTCACCTTTAAACTGACCGCCAAGCTTCAGCTTAAGCTTGAATGGTAGCAAAGCCGATATCTCTTGAAAAACCAACTCGTCTTATATTCGGAAATCGGTTGTTTCAAGTAAAATAACCTCAATTTTGGGGGGTCGTCTTATACACGAGTCGACTTATACACGAGTAAATACGGTAGATAAGATTATTATTAATCGTTTATTAAAATTTTCAGGATTGAAATGCAAAAGTGCACTTCTACGCCATGAAGTAGCTTATGTTTTGGGACAAATCCAGAGTGAATTTGCAGTGGAACAGCTTAAACTTAATTTGAAAGATAATAGTGAGAATTCAATGGTGCGGCATGAATGTGCAGAAGCCCTTGGGTCAATAGCCACAGAAGAATGTATGACAGTGCTAGAGGACTATCTGGGAGACAAACAAACAGTCGTTAAGGAAAGTTGTGAAGTTGCATTAGATATGTGTGAATATGCTGCTAGTGATCAGTTCCAGTATGCCGATACTCTGGGTAAAATTGATGCCACAAATGGTCTCCAGTGATTCCAATACATTTTTTATTTTATATCAACACAGAAACTATTTTCCTATTGTTTTAATTCTCTATAATAAAGTCACAGATTTTAGAGTATTGTGAGTGAAGATTCTATCTTCATTATATAGGTATCATTTCTAAATTCGTTGGTCTTACCAGAGTTAATATAATTATATAAATATAAAGTAAGATTTGGGAATTTACGCTTAAATAATTTTTGTTTGAAAATAATATATATTATATCGTACCAAAATTTCTTATTTATAATTGAATATAAATGATAAATAAGTTAATAATAATAAAACTATTTACTATTGTTTGAATATGACATGAGAGAGATCTTCCTGAAGTTTTCATTTATTTTAAAGAAGGGATATATTCAGAGGACACATATTTCGATCATCCCTTTCTCACTGAACATCATTGTATATGCTGTACTTCCTTGCAGTTATATGTAGCAACAAGCAAAATGATAATTCATTCACAAAATGTTTCAGTACATAATATAACTCAGGATATAATGTTTTTAGTGTTTGCCAAAGGATATACCAATACAAACAGATTTTAGTTTGTGATAACCTTTAACAAATCGGAAACTGATGAAGACTTAAGATCTACAAAATACTGAAAATACATGTACCAAGCAAATCATTCTTTCAGTATATTTTATCTTTTAAATTAACGTTTGGATCATGCAGAAGAGTCATGAAAATGAAATACCCCAGGATTACTTAATATCCTGAATGTAAGTGACATCTCAATGCTAAGGCTCTCGACAATAGTATTTCCTCCTTCAGCAATATCCCATGACGGGTAATTTAGTAATCAGAATTAGAAGAAAGAGAATGTCAGAATATCAGAATATAACTTTTCAAATAGAACAATAACACTATTGATGTGTTGAACTGGAGCTATAATTTAGTCGTGTGTTTCAAGAAAAACCTCATTTGATCAAATAACAGAACTTTAAATCGAATATTGAATTGTCTTAGTAAGTGAATCACTTGAAATTTAATAAAATAGTGTATTGCTTATTGTAAGTATATGTATGCCTTTTTTTCCTTTTTGTGAATTGTTGACAAGACAGTAGAAAAAAAAACAAGCAAAATCTCTGTTCATGTAAAACTTCTTTCCACTAGGTGGCACTGATCATTTGAAAGAAGGTGGCAGCATTAATAATGTGACTGGATTTGGTTAGAAGCATTTTAAAAGTGTTGAATGAGTTTCACTCCTCTTTTCACAAAACAAGTGTAATGACCAGCATAAAAAAGGTTCATAAGGGATGGAAATAGTAAATCCTAAGTGTAGTGTCACATTAACGTTTCTATGATTTTGTTTAGATTCCGCTTAAAAACAAGACTGATTGATTCAAATTCTCTTTGCAAGTTCATGTTATGCATCACTGGAAAATATAGTAAAGAAAAATCCAGTAAAACAGTCACCTCTTGCCAATAAAATGATAAATTAAAAAAATTCCAATATTGACCATAAATAATTGCAGATTAGCTGGGCAATATGTAAGGTTAATGGAGTGCACTAAAATATTGGCCTTATTTAGCTCTGCTGACTTCTTGAAGTCACAGAGCTTTAGGAGTGGGGAAAATGTCTGTCTGTCTGAGGTCACATATTTGTAAGGAGCGTATCTCCTCAACTACTTGCAGTGTATATCGTCCGGATCCCGTTTATTTTGTAGTAGGGTTTGTTATGTCTGGTATTTGGGTGAAATACAGACAGAGCCCATAAATGAGAAACCCAGACAAGAATGGCTGCGAGCAGGATCAGGCTTTATTGGAATGCACTGTGATTGGTGGAAATACAAAGATATCATGAAGCGCCATACGCTACAGGGTTCCTTGCATCTAATTGTCATTCTTATAATATCTTTGTGTGCATGAGGAGCACTTATAACACAAATAAAAACACTCTTGAGTTCGCTGTGGGAGTAGCGAGGGGCAAGAGTGTTGGTTTAAAATTTGTTTTGTTTCAGTTTTCTTGCTATTTTACATACTTGCTTGGAGCCTTTAATGGATATTCTTTAATAATATTCTGTAAACGAATACATCAGATTATTTAGAATTTAATTTAATTTAATTTTCAACGTTTGCAAATTGTTTTGAGATAGCTCTTCACCATAAGCGAGATTGCATACTCTTATCAGTGGCAAATTTTAGTGCAGCTAATTTTTTTTTCTCCAAATCTCACCACACTTCCTCTCTGATCACGTTCATGTTTTTTTATTTGTATGTAATCATTGTCAGATATTTTGGAAATGTAAAATATAAAAAAGTTCAGAGGAGTGCAGATATGTATATTCCTTACAAAAATGAATTTGTAGGACAATGAAATCACAGACTACATACAATTAGTGAAACAATTGTTTATTTTTTTCCTATTTTTGTCTCGTGGCGATTTTAATATTTTGTCCTTGTTTGGAGAATTCACTGTAAACACTTGCACTTTATGTGAATCAAAGATAAAATCGTGCTAAGGAAGCGAAGAAGATGTTTATTATGAAAAGTACTTATTCTCAGTCAAGGCTAAACTTTTTTCCATCTTTTATAAGATCATGCTTATTTATTTTTCCTGCTCTCGTTGCCGAATTATCTAATTTGTGACAATTTTGCTATGTTACATTTAGGCATTATTGCTGGTAGTGAGTTTCCATGATCCAATGTTAACGTGAGATAACGTATATCTCGAAATATTGGCTTTTTATTTGAGAAATGTCTTAGGTTTTTTCACATGGAAAAAGACAGCACATTTTCTTAACCTGCCCCTTTAGTGTACGTTTCCGAATCCATTCCGAACCCTAAATCCTTTACAATATTAGATATATTGATTTTAATATATACATTTTTGAAACGTGATCCTTTTCCACATATTAACATTTCTGTCTTGTCACCATTTGATCTGATTTTAGCTTGTTTTTTGATAACAAAAAAACATTTGACTTAATAATGCATTTTTTCAATCTCGCTGTTTGACCTCATGATTTTATGAACGGGTAGGGGATCCAAGGTAATACAAAGCTGGGTGTCATCTGCATAAATCTGATGTTTGAGTCCATAGTTATCTATGACCTCTGCTAAGGGGTCCATATATGTTGTGAAAAGTATTGAGGTTCAGTGCTCATCCTTTTGGAACAGTATACTTCATGTTGACCATAAAAAGTTTCACATTGTTCACTATATGATAGATATGATTTAAACCAAGCTGCAGCTGTTTTATCTACTCCACATCTGTTTTTCATTGTGGTTAATAGCATCACGTGGTCATTGGTGTAAAAAAACTACTGACAGGTCGAGTAACATTAGCATTATATTATTATCAATATTCTTATCAATATCGATTCATATATTATGTTGTACTCTCTGTTATTCTGTACTACGGAACACTTTGTATACAGAGAGAAAAATACTTTGTTTGATTAAAGATGGTTGACAAGGTGTTTTGGCCTACTCGCTCAATGAGCTTGTACAAAGCAAGGTTGGACATTGGTCTGTAATTTATTTTTGATAATTCAAGACCCAATCTAATCATAGCCATTTTGGGAGAATCAGGGATTATTTCCACGAGAGATAGATTTGTTAATCACTACTACATTTTGGTGATCATTTTGGAAGAGGTTGCCCTCATTCAGGAACCAGGTCAAAGTTCACGAGACTTTTTGCTGTTTAACGTTTCTTTAATTATGAACAATACTTCATTTACATTAAGTTTTTTTAAGTCAACCTATATTGATGTTTTTCACAGTTATTTGCCACCTTATTCAAGGGAACTTCAAGGAAAAGTGCCGTATCTTTACTCCGAGACTTTGCTTGCCTTTCTGGCCCCCATTTGTGCCTTCTTATCCTTTTCACCCTTCTTTCTTAGGTGTCCCTGACTTTACCATAGAAATAGAACTCTATATCCACCTTCAGGATCAACGGCTCAGATTATGATCTAATCATGGCTGGCAATCTTAATGTCAGAGCAAATATAAGGAAAAACAACACCACGTTTGGTACACATCACAATTTATTTCAAGGGGGATACAAAGGGTTAATTTTAGTGTAAATGATGAAATTGAAGGCATGACGGACCTGTAACTTGGCGAAGATAAGATAGTTAAACATTATTTTCTTTTTTTATAAAGAGTTAAATGTAATATATTTCATGACAATAGACAATATTATCGGCGTAGCTTACAATACATATACAGGACAATACCAGTTGTGATGTACAGAATATTAAAGAACAATTACAAAATCAATTCTGACAACAGTATGTACAGTTTATGGTATCAATAATGGATATGATAAATATATACATTTGGTATTGCATAATATAATTAAATTATGTACTAGATATAAAATATTTGAGTTTAATAGAATGGATATAACATTATCACACCAAACTACATTTCCATCGGACAACGTTGATTAATCTGATGAAGCTAAAAATAACAGAGTTGATATCAGTCCTTAACACTTGACTCAGGAAATAATGTAACATTAATTCTCGCGTGTCCCACCCCCCATAGCTGCAACATGAATTTGTAATACTGCTGAATATATTCTGATGATTTATTCACACAAAATGAATGTTCACTGTAATTTTACATTTCTATGTTTATATTCAGCAATTTTGGTTCATATCATGGTGTACGTCACAATACGTACAATATATTCTTAACATCGTGATCGTTTTACATTAGCTATGTATCCGTGTGATGTATTATTAATAAGGATTGATTAAACCATTTTAAGTCAGATACAGGGTTGATAACAGTTATAAGCTAGGACATTCAAATCTGTATGAGATCCCCTAAAAAATCTATTATTTTATGAAACAATTTTAAACATAATCAGTTTTTGATTATAGTTTGAGGAAACAGAGAAACACCTTTGTTATTACATGTTAGGAGTTCTTAAGAAAATATGAAGCAATTTTAAACCTACTTTCAGTCATATTGGGTTTCAGTGTTTTCATTTGATTTTGCCCCAAAACATATTTTTTGTACTCGCGACACACCACTATTCAAACTTTTAATCCCTCTCACTGAATTCACATTTTTTTCAGACAGGCTTCTCTCAAGTCTGGGAAGAACACATCAGCAATGTCTTGATTCACACTTTGATAAAAAAAATAGCTATAACCAAATTATATTGCCATACTTGCACACATACCGCTAAAATGGTAAAAGGTTACTTTCCCTTATGAACCCTTTTTATGCTGTGAGAGTTATTCCACGAGGGAGGGGGGATGAAGCTCAGTCAACTTGTATGGGAGGATGTCATTAACTGTTATAATGTTTTGCCATCAAATTAACCTGGAGAAATGACGTGCATTGTTTATCAAATCGACTCAACAGCGTTATATAGATAAACGTCTACAGGAGTCAACTCCACCAAACTTTTCTTTGGTTGAAATAGAAGAGACCCTGCACGTTTCACAAACCCCTCCAGATCACCTATCTGGGCTTTGCGGATTGGTGATTGGAGAACCCTAAGGAGTCATAATGCTGGGATTAATCAGTTGAATAAATCGCAAGTATACAATTATAAAAGGTCAAGGAATAATCACCAGATTGGTCGGACAGTTATAACTGTATAAGTGAATAATTTTATTACCAAAAGGAGAAATTTTGCACCTTAATATTGAGCACATGGGATTGTCAGATAAATAGATTAAGCCTGCAAAAAGAAAGGGAGATAAACAATCATAATGGATAACACATGTAATTTTCAATCGGTATATTTAAAGTTTTGGTATACTTTCTGATATTATCACCATGGCCGACATATCCAATGGAACAACTGAAAATCTTTGAATACAGAAAACAAGGATTTAACATTCTACGATTTGCGACACAAATGTCATAAAGCAATGAAAAATATTTAAAAAAGTAACATTTTGTGCTGTACAATAAGACAATTACTACATTTTACACTGTTGGTATAGTAATTCAAACAATATATCCGGGGGGAGTGGTGTGGATGGGATCATATTGCGAAGTACATATACTTTCAATATATATATTAATTTTTTCATATTGTTTAGTTATCAGCATTTATCAGAAAACAAAATTCACTTCAAATATCAATAGACTTCAAATATCAATAGATGGATTAGTGACCAAAAAGTGATTGGTGACCTCAAAAGTGATTGGTGACCTAATAAGTGATTAGTGACCTAAATGTGATTAGTGACCTCAAAACAGAAACATAGCTTACAAAATGTACTATATACAAATATACAGATATTCATTCATACGTGAATGTGCGCATATTTAGTTGTCATGATGGACTTCAACATATATATTTATATATTGCCATGTTATGACAGAGGATGAAAGTTGTTAAAGCTCTGCTGCCATATACTGGAGGAAGACATGGCCGGGGGTTTTATAGTTACCTTTGTAGACATATAAGTAGACATATACGTTATTTATTATTATTATCATTATATATATATATATATATATATATATATATATATATATATATATATATATATATATATATATATATATATATATATATATATATATATTCAATTATATGGAAACCATTCGGGTTTTTGAGTTATCGAGATAACACTGATCAGAATGCATGATGGGTTTCCACCACCAAGACAGCCACACGCCCTTTTGTGACAATGAAATTTATGAAGTCTATTAAATCATCCTATTTCCAGATATACGCAAGCCTATCCTTATACTTCTACAACATTTTCACTGGTATGTATGACACTGATGCAATTGTGTTGTGTCTTTTATTGCTGTAGATGACTGATGTGGTATTGCTAAGTAGGTTACTGGTGCTGCCACACAGTGTCCCTGATGGTAAGTGCCACCTTGCGGTTACGGCAAGCAGGCTCTGGCCAGCACCATCAACATGAGCGCCATCCCAGATAACGTTAACATCGCACATCCTGCGCACACTGTGTCACTTTTCTCTTCTGAAACAAAAAACAAATTAGTTCAGCATTATGTAAATACGTGTATAAAATATTGTGATGCAATACTTTATTATTCACTGATATTAATTGATACATTTTGGAGTTTTGGAACAGTCACATGAATGTAATATATTTATAATCAAAACTTTTCTGCTTCCATCTGTCATAGATGGTTAGGACATAGTGTTCTCCAATCACCAATTGGCAAAGTTAGGACATGACCCTGTGGCTCTAACAATATTGTAGAAAATCTTCAAATTGTTTGCAACACATGTACACTTTTAAAACTCATTAGATATTTTTCTTAAGTTTAATAATGTGATAAAGTTTTGTTTAAAAGTTTTGTTGTTGTGCTCACTCGTGATGGCTGTCCTGAGTTCCGGCATGTACTGTCCCCAGAAGAGACACTGTCTGGTTCGCAATCCATGCTTTATGACAGGAGTTGAGGTGTTTATGATAAGATGCTCCTTGTGCTCCAAAGAATACGGTTTCCACGTCCTCTCATCTGACCTGAGATCTCCACCAACATTGGGGTCCCTGAAATGAGGGAACATAATGGTACTATTCAAATTTGACAACTAATCTTGGCACCATATGCCCTATTGAAAAGGCATTGTTCTGCTGTGTAGGTCTTGACATGCCTGAAGAGATGGTTACAAAGACTTATCAATTGATTTATCTATAAGGTTTGGTTTGTTTTGGGTTTTACATCACTTTCAACATTATTTCAGTCATTTCGTGATGAGACCTACTTGTAGCAGATATAGTGCTGCCTCACTGAATTGTCATGTCCCAGGTCCTTGACAACCCACCCAGTCGCAGATTTACAAGGACAATGGGTTGACCCTTCAGGCACGGGCCTCAGCTCATATGTTAAATTGTATCATGATTTCAATCTCGCCACGGCCGGGGATAGAGCCCACGACCTTTGGATCACCACAGAGGAACTGGTGCTAATAAGCTGGCACTCTAACCAACTGCGCCACGGCCCGTGGCAACTTTTTATCTACTAGTGTATGTAGATAGATTGGTGATGTATGGATCGGTGGTGTATGGCTTTGTATAGAGTGGTGGTGTATGGCTTTGTACAGATTGGTGGTGTATGGCTTTGTAATGATTGGTGGTGTATGGCTTTGAATTGATTGGTGGTGTATGGCTTTGAATTGATTGGTGGTGTATGGCTTTGTACAGATTGGTGGTGTATGGCTTTGTACAGATTGGTGGTGTATGGCTTTGAATTGATTGGTGGTGTATGGCTTTGTATTGATTGGTGGTGTATGGCTTTGTACAGATTGGTGGTGTATGGCTTTGTACAGATTGGTGGTGTATGGCTTTGAATTGATTGGTGGTGTATGGCTTTGTATTGATTGGTGGTGTATGGCTTTGAATTGATTGGTGGTGTATGGCTTTGTATTGATTGGTGGTGTATGGCTTTGTATGGATTGGTGGTGTATGGCTTTGTATTGATTGGTGGTGTATGGCTTTGTAATGATTGGTGGTATATGGCTTTGTATGGATTGGTGGTGTATGGCTTTGAATTGATTGGTGGTGTATGGCTTTGTATTGATTAGTGGTGTATGGCTTTGTATTGATTGGTGGTGTATGGCTTTGTATTGATTGGTGGTGTATGGCTTTTAATAGATTGGTGGTGTATGGCTTTGTAATGATTGGTGGTGTATGGCTTTGTATGGATTGGTGGTGTATGGCTTTGAATTGATTGGTGGTGTATGGCTTTGTATTGATTAGTGGTGTATGGCTTTGTATTGATTGGTGGTGTATGGCTTTGTATTGATTGGTGGTGTATGGCTTTTAATAGATTGGTGGTACATGGCTTTTAATAGATTGGTGGTACATGGCTTTTAATAGATTGGTGGTGTATGGCTTCGTACAGATTGGTGGTGTATGGCTTAGTATGGATTGGTGGTGTATGGCTTTGTATTGATTGGTGGTGTATGGCTTTGTATTGATTGGTGGTGTATGGCTTTGTATTGATTGGTGGTGTATGGCTTTGTATTGATTGGTGGTGTATGGCTTTGAATTGATTGGTGGTGTGTGGCTTTGTACAGATTGGTGGTGTATGGCTTTGTAATGATTGGTGGTGTATGGCTTTGTATGGATTGGTGGTGTGTGGCTTTGTAATGATTGGTGGTGTGTGGCTTTGTAATGATTGGTGGTGTGTGGCTTTGTAATGATTGGTGGTGTGTGGCTCTATATAAAGTGGTGGTGTATGGCTTTGTATTGATTGGTGGTGTGTGGCTTTGTAATGATTGGTGGTGTGTGGCTTTGTAATGATTGGTGGTGTGTGGCTTTGTAATGATTGGTGGTGTGTGGCTCTATATAAAGTGGTGGTGTATGGCTTTGTATTGATTGGTGGTGTGTGGCTTTGTAATGATTGGTGGTGTGTGGCTTTGTAATGATTGGTGGTGTGTGGCTTTGTAATGATTGGTGGTGTGTGGCTCTATATAAAGTGGTGGTGTATGGCTTTGTAATGATTGGTGGTGTATGGCTTTGTAATGATTGGTGGTGTGTGGCTCTATATAAAGTGGTGGTGTATGGCTTTGTAATGATTGGTGGTGTGTGGCTTTGTAATAATTGGTGGTGTATGGCTTTGTATTGATTGGTGGTGTATGGCTTTGTACAGATTGGTGGTGTATGGCTTTGTATTGATTGGTGGTGTATGGCTTTGAATTGATTGGTGGTGTATGGCTTTGTAATGATTGGTGGTGTATGGCTTTGTAATGATTGGTGGTGTGTGGCTTTGTAATGATTGGTGGTGTGTGGCTTTGTAATGATTGGTGGTGTGTGGCTTTGTAATGATTGGTGGTGTGTGGCTTTGTAATGATTGGTGGTGTGTGGCTTTGTAATGATTGGTGGTGTATGGCTTTGTATTGATTGGTGGTGTATGGCTTTGAATTTATTGGTGGTGTATGGCTTTGTATTGATTGGTGGTGTATGGCTTTGTAATGATTGGTGGTGTGTGGCTTTGTAATGATTGGTGGTGTGTGGCTTTGTAATGATTGGTGGTGTGTGGCTTTGTAATGATTGGTGGTGTATGGCTTTGTATTGATTGGTGGTGTGTGGCTCTATATAAAATGGTGGTGTATGGCTTTGTATTGATTGGTGGTGTATGGCTTTGAATTGATTGGTGGTGTGTGGCTTTGTAATGATTGGTGGTGTGTGGCTCTATATAAAGTGGTGGTGTATGGCTTTGTTTTGACTGGTGATGTGTGGCGGTTCAGTCCTTATTGACTGGTCTGTGATAAGCATGGATGGCAGACAGGACAACCTCTATAGTAATCACTGATGTCCTGTCGCTAAGGCCACACATCATTAGCCGCCACAGAGGCAGCTGGCGTCAAGCAATTACTGCCAGAAACAAGATCCGACACAATCAAAGGGCCTTGATAGTCTGACAGCCTAGTCAGTTTTGCCAAAACACTCAAAGAATGCTGATAGTCTGTGACAGCAAAGTCAGTCTTGCCAACACACTCAAAGGGCCTTGACAGTCTGACAGCTAAGTCAGCTTTGTCAAAACATTCAAAGGGCGCTGCAAGTCTGTGACAGCTAAGTCAGCTTTGCCAAACACACTCAAAGGGCCTTGATAGTCTGACAGCTAAGTCAGCTTTGCCAAAACACTCAAAGGGCCTTGACAGTCTGACAGCTAAGTCAGCCTTGCCAACACACTCAAAGGGCCTTGATAGTCTGACAGCTAAGTCAGCTTTGCCAAAACACTCAAAGGGCCTTGACAGTCTGACAGCTAAGTCAGTTTTGCCAAACACACTCAAAGGGCCTTGACAGTCTGACAGCTAAGTCAGCTTTGCCAAAACACTCAAAGGGCCTTGACAGTCTGACAGCTAAGTCAGCTTTGTCAAAACATTCAAAGGGCGCTGCAAGTCTGTGACAGCTAAGTCAGCCTTGCCAAAACACTCAAAGGGCCTTGATAGTCTGACAGCTAAGTCAGCTTTGCCAAAACACTCAAAGGGCCTTGACAGTCTGACAGCTAAGTCAGCTTTGCCAAAACACTAAAAGGGCCTTGACAGTCTGACAGCTAAGTCAGCCTTGCCAACACACTCAAAGGGCCTTGACAGTCTGACAGCTAAGTCAGCTTTGCCAAAACACTCAAAGGGCCTTGACAGTCTGACAGCTAAGTCAGCCTTGCCAACACACTCAAAGGGCCTTGATAGTCTGAAAGCTAAGTCAGCTTTGCCAAAACACTCAAAGGGCCTTGACAGTCTGACAGCTAAGTCAGTTTTGCCAAACACACTCAAAGGGCCTTGACAGTCTGACAGCTAAGTCAGCTTTGTCAAAACATTCAAAGGGCGCTGCAAGTCTGTGACAGCTAAGTCAGTCTTGCCAACACACTCAAAGGGCCTTGGCAGTCTGACAGCGAAGTCAGGGATGAAGGTTTATCATCCCTGGCGTGATTATAACAACAAATGATATCAAAAATGAGACCTGTCTAATAACTAGATGGTAAATGAAGACTTCATACATGAACTCTATACGAAGACGTCTTATCTAGCTCCAAAATGGAGACTTCTTACCTAGCTCCTTAATGGTGACTTTCTACCCATAAAAGAAAACTTTCCACCTGGCGTCAATTAGACTACCATGTGCACACAAACCGTTTAACACGTAGAATGTGATATGATTATAGTGACATCAGGGGCGGGAGAACTCTGAAAGGTGCCGGCCTGTAATCAAACCATAGCCCAATGGTATGGTGTCATATATCGTTATAAACTTATCGGAACGAATCCGGGAGATGCTGTTTTGTAACGACCTTTTGACCTCTCACGAAAATCATAAAAATCATATCAAAGTCATCACCACATTTCGTTATAGTTGAGTGTGTAACAACAGTGTTTAGATTGTGGTGGTGCAAATCGTATGGTTAATCTTAAACGTGTAACGGGTAATTATGCACACCCAAGTCTGGATTACACCTCGTTATGCAAGCTTAACCTGGGGCATATTTCTCTGCTAGTATGTGGCATAAATCTCGTTAAAATTTAGTTCTAGTTGATCATATACTTGTATATATAACTGATGATCCTGCATATTTCACTCGGCTATGTTGCAATATAGTCCGGATAATAACTCAGTCACATTTGCGCCGATTTCAGTAAAGATGCCCGGCCGATGGGTATTTTTTACAAAATCGACCGGCAGTTCAGATTGCCGTGCGGGAGATCATCGGCCACAATTGGGCATCATTAAGACGTCGGGCGGGTCATCGGGAACTTTTAGCTGCAACATAAAAGTTGCCGGCGTTTCCACGATGTCTTATGACCAAATATCATCTTAAAGTACACGGCAGGGTCCCAGCAGTCTCCCGCAGGCAAATCGGCAGATTATCTTAGGGCTGCCGGTGGCATCGAGCGGTGAAAATAGGATTTTTCATGTGTTCACAGGCCATCGTCAGATGATCCAACGGGCTTCCTACGATATCATATAGACGCCTCTAAGATAAGGACATTGGCTGTGAAATTCACATCTGACTCAGTCCCAAATAATTTGGACGCCTTGGAAGGCGAAAATAATTTTGAGAAATTTGAGAAATTTGAGAAAATAATCCGTTGCCCATTCCTGGACAAACCATTTATGTGTCATAAACACTTTGATTTTTCTTCGAGTTGATATTTTACATAACGTGCTATAAAATATAAGATTTATATTTCAGCTGAGTTGTAGGTTGTATCTTTTAAGTCAGAGCTTTTTAGATCAGGTCATGGGAACACGATATATCATGTAGGTTAGGGTTTTGTAGGTCAGGTCCTGGGGATAGAGGTCAGGTCCTGGGGATATCCATATCAATTTCTGCTCTGTAGGCTAGACGCGGCCTTTTGCAATGATATACCTCGTAGGTTAGAGCTTTGCAGGTGAGGCCATGGAGATATAGGTCAGGTCATGGGGATATGATTTACCTTGTAGGTTAGAGCTTTGTAGGTCAGGTCTTGGAGATATAGGTCAGGTCCTGGGGATATAATTTACCTTGTAGGTTAGAGCTTTGTAGGTCAGGTCTTGGGGATATAGGTCAGGTCCTGGGGATATAATTTACCTTGTAGGTTAGAGCTCTGTAGGTCAGGTCTTGGGGATATAGGTCAGGTCCTGGGGATATGATTTACCTTGTAGGTTAGAGCTTTGTAGGTCAGGTCTTGAGGGTATAGGTCAGGTCCTGAGGATATGATATACCTTGTAGGTGAGAGCTTTGTAGGTCAGGTCCTGGGGATATAGGTCAGATCCTGGGGATATGATTTACCTTGTAGGTTAGAGCTTTGTAGGTCAGGTCTTGGGGATAGAGGTCAGGTCCTGGGGATATGATTTACCTTGTAGGTGAGAGCTTTGTAGGTCAGGTCTTGGGGATAGAGGTCAGGTCCTGGGGATATAGGTCAGATCCTGGCGATATGATTTACCTTGTAGGTGAGAGCTTTGTAGGTCAGGTCTTGGGGATATAGGTCAGGTTCTGGGGATGTGATTTACCTTGTAGGTTAGAGCTTTGTAGGTCAGGTCTTGGGGATAGAGGTCAGGTTCTGGCGATATGATTTACCTTGTAGGTGAGAGCTTTGCAGGTCAGGTCTTGGGGATATAGGTCAGGTTCTGGGGATGTGATTTACCTTGTAGGTTAGAGCTTTGCAGGTCAGGTCCTGGGGATATAGGTCAGATCCTGGCGATATGATTTACCTTGTAGGTTAGAGCTTTGCAGGTCAGGTCTTGGGGATAGAGGTCAGGTCCTGGGGATATGATTTACCTTGTAGGTTAGAGCTTTGCAGGTCAGGTCCTGGGGATATAGGTCAGATCCTGGCGATATGATTTACCTTGTAGGTTAGAGCTTTGTAGGTCAGGTCTTGGGGATATGTGGGCAATATGACATGTCTAGTCGTCTTGAGACTGTTGGCGATATGATATTCAGTCTGATTTATGTCTTAATGATAACAAGTTCTTTGTCAAGGGTAAGACATTATATCCCATTCAAAGGTTTTTTGCTGATCATGTTTGTATTGACGGATAATAAAATCATATTAATAACCTATTCTTAAACATCCGCGAAAAACAAAATTCAGAATATAGAATATAAATTTATAGAAAATTCATAAATACCATCCAAAATTAAATTGATATCGACATTTTACGAACCTGTAGGTCCTATAAGATATATTAGGACAGTGGAGATGTGACAGGGTAGATATATGTGCGCCACTGCCTCTGTGTGGCAATGCGCTGGGAAGACATTCAGCCATCCATTATGTGAAATAGGCTGGAAGTTCAAGAGGCAATGATTGCCTACTTGTCTACTGAGGTCTTACAACAAATAACATTGTCTGGATTGTTGGTGGCCAACTCCTTGGACCATTATTCACTGTATGTAATTCGGTTCTATATTTCTCTGTAACACAATTACACGGTGATGGAATAAGTAAAAGCGTTAGTTTTGTTTATACATATATTGGTATGTGAAGTGAGATACACTGGGGAGAGTGCCCCAGGTGGTACTGAGGCCGCTATCACCATCACTACAGTGCTCACACCCTAACGCATCACACCAACCATTTACACCACCAGTAACCTAACTACCCAGTCACAACTTAATCTTAGATGGACTGTAAATCTAATTTCAGACTGATAGGCTAAGCAAATGAAGTCTTATAATGCACATTACAGACGGAAAGTTGCAGTCGGGGAGTTTCGTTGCCTTTGTCTTTGAGTCTGAGGAACTTTTACGCTTAATTGTGTGCTGCTAATTATGGACGTGATTTGCCTGAGAAAATGGCCACCCTTTCACGTCCGGTCCCTTCACCCCAAACAACGTCCTGTTAATCTCTGCAACAATGTACCGCAGCCTGTTTATTATGTTTTGTCCTGCGCACATAATTGACTCTTCGGATTTTTTACAGCAAACATTAATAGCACTATAATCTTCATGAACATTTTATAACATGCTATATTGCTGTCCCGCCTTCCTTTCTCTTACCAAGTGATGTATTGATGTTTGATAGCACTCTCTTCCCCTGCCAAAAGACTGGCTTATGTTTCAGAATATATGCTGTTTTCGTCACCATTAAAGCTTTCATGAAATCGGAGTTTCAAGCATTTGACATGAGATGAGTCCTTTGCTAAAATCAAAATCATCCATTGAGCACTGAATCAACAAACCTTGCTTGGTTGACCAGTGATCTTGTGCAAACACATGCTTAGTAAAGGTTTACTTACAATGGGGCACATTCAGAGTGAGACACTGGATTTATTTGGATTTCAGATGCCTTGTTTGTCCATTTGTTTTTGTCTTTTGGAACTGGCCTAACACCCGTACGGACCACAACAGTGATCACGGAAACACAGCTTAGTATTTGGCACTTTCAGGAAAACACAATAATCGTGGCAGGTATATTTTGGTTGATTTCAGTTTTATGTCTGTCACAATTTCATGACTACATGTTAGCCATGAAAGATGCCCAAAATCTCTGTAAAGTTGTCTGTGACCACCGTGATATCAGGAAAGCGTTTATGACTAGATAGAGCATGACTTTATTTTGGCAAGTCTGATTATGTCTGACCATACAAACCCGATAGGACAATTTATAGGCCTCACCAGATCACACTCCATTGCTTACCTTAGTCTGACCATAATTCTCGTATTTACTACTGTGATTTAGTCGATCTACTAATTTTACGGACAGGCAACTAAGCTTTTTTGTGGTGGAGGTATCAGCGTCCATACATTTACATGTGTGAGCTTGAACCATTGATATTAGCCATGGTCTCCAGGCACATACGGCCTAAATAAGCATTGGTCAAATGGAGCTATTTAGGCATATATTGTCAAAGATGAAAGATTACTTATGTCTAAATGGGCCATATACATGAATGTACTGAAATGATCATGATTTTGATGATATAGAGGGCACCATATGCAGGTGACCTCACGCAAAATAAGCATGCCAACATTTCAAACAGCATACAGGTCCGCTATCAATCCCAACAATTATGATTCAAAGTAAAATGATTATTCAAATATGATTTAACATACATTCATGATTTAACAGACCAAACCCCGGTTCAGTTCACTTGGGAAGAAAGAGATTCTCTCGTGACTTTGTTAATTGTGGTTTGATGTTTGTCACAATAAGTCTATCCTCTTTGAGAAAGTTAGGGATAATAAGCCGTATTGAAAGAAAGTGACCAACGTCAATATGGGCCTAGATTGATTGTAAATGCATTTTATTATCACATGATCAAGGTTGGTTTTGCAGCTTTGCCAATGACAATGACAATGATAAAATGCTAATGACAAATTGACAAGGACAGGATGACAGTGACAAAATGACGATGACAAAATGACGTGTTTGTTGTCCTTATACGTAGTTCATGTCCATTGTCCATCTTGATCATCAGAACTGTTTGCATTATTTTTACATATGTATTGAATTTTGTTGTTGAGATATCACCAAAGAATCTATGACCAATCTTCGTCTTGTGAGGAAATGTTATCGTTTGACACTACTCGCAGATGGCATGTGCATCTGAACGGTTTTCATGAGAACAGCAACCTGTCCCATCAAGATGAAGGTCGCTTTTTCATGTAGGAGTAGTGATTGAATTAACGTTTTCCTGCCTGCATTATAGTACACTAACTCTCAGATAAACTTGGAGATTTATCTTCAGCTATTCCAGCCATTAGTATGGCTTATATATGAGAGGAGGCAATTTGCTGGGTGTGATCTTAATCAGGAGATCACGGACTGTCTTCACATAATTATTCACAGCACCTCTTATACACGATACTTTCTACCAGCCATCATCGTCTTCGCCGTGCACCACACACCGACTTCTCACCTTGAAATGAACCACTGTAAACCTATGGTGGTATTTGATATGCCGGTATATAATATATGAGATATGATATATAACATATGCCAACCGGTATATGATAAAGGCCGACAGGTTTATGATATATGCTGAGCAGTATATCATATAACAAATAAATTTTATAAGTAATCTGAAAACACATCAATGAAATATATAACTCTCATAAGAAACCAATAATGTTTAAAATGTGGTTTGTTATCCCAAAGAATGACAGAGGTCCGACCACTCTGAAGCTTCTAAAAGAGCAAGGCATAGTACTCCAGTGGCAGATTACTATCATTGAGCTGATGATATTGATATTGATATTATATATATATATATATTTATATATATATATATATATATATATATATATATATATATTTATATTGATATTGATATTGCATATATTTTGATATTGCATATTTGTATTTTGTATATATTTGGATTTTTTGTATATGTATGTTTGTGCAGGTGTAAGTGACCCATTGTATTTATATTAGGTAAGTAACCAGTTATGTTACGATTTATGTAACTTGGATGTGAACTTTAACAAATTATCAAATTATCAAAAAGAATTATCAAACGAATAAGAAACCCAACTTGAAAGGTTTGCATTAGAGCAGACAATATGCTAACTGCAATCAGTATCCATACTTCTAAGAGTGATTCATAAATACCCAGTTTTGGCGAAGTTGGTCCAGTAAGTCATGGTTCTAGTGGCTAATTTCTGCTCTTGTTGAGTGTAGTTAAAGGAAAGGTTGAGAGGCACTCCAAACACATGGTCTATCTCATAGCCATGCATCACTCCCATCCACTTGGGCCAAGGATTGCCCGATGTCCGGTGGGTAAAGTGGTACATATACACTTTCTGATCATGCTCAGCATAAACATGACCAAAGTCTACTACTGGACAGACAAATTCTGCATCTCCTAACATATCATCTAATATATCTCTATTTTTAGGTCGGTGACCAAATTGTTGTGGCACTCCATACTCAAAGTTTATCGCGTCAGCTAATACGGGACTGTCTGATCTTGATAGTAATTGAACAATTTCTCGGTATTCTTCTTTTGTTAAAGAATCTGTACGAGGCTTCCAGTAGTACATATGAGGTAATCCATACACTAGGAAATATAAACCTTCATCTTTGTTACCTCCCAGAAGGATTTTAGTTTTCTTGAAGTCACCTATACTAACACTGTGTTTAGGAAAGTCTCTTAGGAAATAGTCATCAACAGTAGCTAGAATGGGTGTGACCATATTGAATTCATCTTGATGATTCCACATCTCCAAGGATATCTTTAATGGGTCTTTTTGCTGTAAACACATTATCATATCTGCTTCAGTGGCATCCGCGTCGCATCCAAGGCCGACGGCTACACTCTTACTGCGTTTCTTTGCATCTGCTTTTGATTCGGTTGCCCATCGACAGATGGCACTGCCACTTTGCATAATGGCGTACTGGAACAGTTTCCGGCTCAGTGGCGACACCAAGTGCATGCTGACGCTAACTGCCCCGGCGCTCTCTCCAAACAAGGTCACTCTTTTCTTATCACCACCAAAGGCAGCGATATTATTGAAGACCCACTGCAGAGCGACATGTTGGTCCACTAATCCCATGTTACCCGGAGCATCAGCTGTGCCCAGATAGAGGAAACCAAGAGTTCCTACTCTGTATTGCATAGAGACAACCACTACATCCATACTTGAAGCTAGGGTCCTGCCGTCGTAGAGGTCCAGAGTGGAGGTGCCTCCGTAGAAGCCCCCGCCGTAGATCCACACCATGACCGCCCGCTGAGGGCCTCCGTACCTGCGGTCGGCGGGAGCCCACACATTCAGGTACAAGCAATCTTCACTCATGTTGGTGTTGGGGTTCCACATATCAACTCCCTCGAACTGACCGAAGGAAGTGTCCACGACCTGGAAGCAAGAAGTTGGCCGCTTGGTGGCGTCCTTGACTCCACTCCATGGCTGAGACGGGACCGGTCTCCTGAAGCGCTTCTCTCCCACCGGGGGCTCGGCGAAGGGCAGGCCGAGGAAAGAGTCCACCTCCTTGCCCTGGACGACATCCCTGAAGCCTCGGACCTTGCCCAGTCCGGTGTCAATCTCCACCAGGTTGAGCTGAGTCTGTGCAAGACCAGTGCCTACACACGCACACACCACCATTAACACTACCGCCATCCGCACATCTGATGTCACCTCTGAAACAATATGAAACACAAGTATTAGCAAAGCAATCCATATATATATATATATATATATATATATATATATATATATATATATATATATATATATATATATATATATATATATATATATATATATATATATACACTGTGGTCATGATGGACGCATAATGTTAGAATGTCATAATGGTGGTGAAGGTCTACAAGTGTCCTTGCTTTTGCTACAAATGAGCACTTATTATACAGAAATAGCTCATGAATTTAGGCATTTAATTCTATTGTGGCAAAATTGGTACATCATTTGTAGATCATGGACCATAAATCTGAGCTGCAGCGTATATTTTTGCATAATTGTTACACAATGAATTCATTAAAATGGTCATGAAGAGAATCATAGAACATTCACTAAAACCCCAACATATTTTACCAGATAATTAATATATTATTATAGTAAAGACCGTCGACCCCGTTAATAGGATAACATATCAATGCCTATCCCCCCATCCAAGCCTTTAGAATCTCCTTTTATGTGAGTTTGTACACATGTAGGATTTGGGATATAATTGAGGGGTTGGAAGTGGTCCAGTTTGTGGCGATGCTAACACAAAGCTGTTCCCTCATATAACTAGATATTCACCATTGTATACAAGTGTATCTGGGAGGGGCCCCTCGTCGCCCTTCATCCCACGGCTTATGTGCATACATTCCCAGCCAAAATCGTTTCTATTCCATTTGCAATACAACAATATAATACTGGCTCAAAAAGCACTGAATAGTGAGGAAAGAGATGTGCATGATTTAGAATGTGTTGATGAAAGAAAGTTACTTTTGTGAGACAGATTTTCATTGAAGAAACCACCACAATGTTGTAATTAAGGAATATAATGGCTTTTTTCTATTTCTACGTGATTTTTAAGGCACTTTTTCATTATGTCGCCGTTTGTACCACCGCCTGAACTTAAATGCTGCGCAAATCAGTTTGCAACACTTCATAGTTTCTCAAATAGGATGCAATCAAGGAATATCTGTGCACAACATAATCATCTCACTTAACTGTAATCCCCAATTACCTCATCCTAAATGATTTACTTTGAGTCTGCATGTTGTCTTATCTGAAATTAAACTGTTCTATATACCAACAGAGGAAATCCTTAATTCACCTTATGAAGACCGGTTCACTCTTATGTCATCTGTTCCATAATGTGCTGAATATAAATTGTAAATCAAAATACAATGAATAATCATTATGTAATGTCTTACTTTGCGAATAGCAATACGGACTCGTGAACGCATTTAACCACCTTAATGCATGCTGATCTTGGTCGCTTTACATAATCTTCAGATGTTATCTCCCAAAGGAAAAGGGATTTTCCTTCCAGTGATAAGATAATCTTGCATCATTGCAAAAATCTAAGGAAAAGAAAATGAACATACCTGAAATACTTAGATCTATATTTGCCATTTAGCACTCTTTATGCCTGTGATGAGTTGCAGCCACTACTGCTATATATATATCCAAGTTGCCTGTGATTATGAGCATTAGACAGTTATATGTTGGCATGTGTATGGGTAGGAGGATGTGGTCAAGGATGACATGTTATGGGCTGTGATTGTACGTGGTCCCAGCTGGTGGAGGCTTGCCGGCTTGCCAAGAGGACCATACTCGGAGCCCCGGCTTGGAGCCAGCATTGATTGTAGCATTGACGATGGGTTGGGCGTCTTCCCTTGCTTGGGCTGCACACACGCCCAAATCACCCCAACTGCACTCTAATTAGAGTCCTACAGAATCCCACATGCAACTTCAGCTCTACCAAATATTACATTACTCTCCTATCACGTGATGACAAAAACCTAGCAGCCCCATGGTGATACAATCACGGTGATTCGCCTCGCTATCAGATACCTTGTGTCCTACTCCCCAATAACGTGTCATCTTATCATGGTCGCCGCTCCCCGCCCCTTCCCCGGCAGCGTAGTGCCCGTGTAATGCTGGTATAACATAAATGTGAGAAGATTTGTTGGAGATTGAGACAATGGGAATAATGAGTCCCCCAAGGAAAAAGAAAATAATAGTTATATAGACTGGTCCTAACTGGGCTCTGTTGCATCTTAAGGAAATGACAGTTCTTGATTTCTGAACAGAAGAGAGTTCCAGAGGATCCTGCCTTAATTGGACAGTACTTATTCTGCTGTCAAACGGCTCATACAGTGGGGATGTGCTATATTGCCAGGTACAAATCGTGAAGTCTTTGCATAACACACAGGCAAAACAAAGCGATCATGAAGAGAGTAGGGTGTCTCTGGTGGCAGTATCCCCCCTAAATAATATGCCACACAAACAAGTTCTGCATCTGCTTCGTCTCTATCCTGACAAAATATTATCACTACATGTTTGTTGTAATGGAAATAGAAAGCTAGAAGGTGTAGACAGGTAATGCGAATGTGCCCACCATGTGATGATTGGCACCCTCTCCATTCAGGCCGGCTATCTGCATTTGTTTTCAACACTCCACAACATCAACCAACATAAATCCAGACTAATTGCTCTCAACTGTATATAGTGTTCCTCGTCAACTTGGGCACCGTCAGGCCTGACGGGTAACTGATAGGCTATTATAATAATTCCTTAATGATTCATCATTAATATAATGATATATCAACGTGAATGCAAATCTGTGCAGCTAGCGTGATACTTTGGCTTTAATATCTCCCAAGTTACCATTATCCTGAATGTTAGATGATCCTATAGTGAACTCTGCAGACACAATCAATCACTGAGCTCTATTCACTGGTTGTGTTACGTATATGTCTACTTCTCAAGAATCCCAATTGAGTTCAAAGATAGGACATTAATTGGAAAATGATATCGCATTATATTATCACATAACGATATCACGTTTATATGATATAACAACCGTGTTATTGTTAAATATGTTTACACAGTGTCTAGGTTATACATTATTCATACTACACCGAAGAGTAAGTTACGATTCAATTACTAGTATTTAATTATTATTATGAATATACCTTTACACATTTTTCACTCCCCAGCCTCATGAGCCTGGGGGGATATTGGCACATCTTGCCTGTCTTCACAGAACGGCAAAATAAGCAAGGTTCCTTTGCGCTATACATTTTAAGTATTTTATCCATCAAGATGTTTAGAATGCCTAAAATTTCAGATGTGCTATTTTTAAATCTAATGATTGAGCTATGACATCTATTAAAATATCAATTGTACTTTAATTCAAGCTTATGATTAAGAACTATTTTGTGGTCATTTACTTACATTTCCCTTGAGATACATAGATATAGCTAATATAATGGACAGATGTGCCAAATTCTATCACTGTCCAGAATTTGTATTATCTATAAATAATCAAATCCAAGTAGTAAATAATTCCACGTCCCTTGTCTTGCATCGCATTTATTTTTCTTGGCGCAGAGCATAAATAGCCGAGATCTGTTAGGATTAATCTCTTCGGCCGGCATTTATATATTGATGTAGTTAGAGTAGTCTCATTGCTCTATCAGAGTCTTTGTTTCAATATAGAGCGTGTTGGAGGTAGTAGCTGAATGTTGTGTGGAATTTAGCTGTCACCTCCTAACATGACACTATCCATCCACCAGACCCTCTAACCTTACCCTCTGAAGTCAAGATAAGCACTCGCTTGGGACCCCTCAATAAATTAATGACACAAAAGATCCATCTTCACAGCATAGCCCAGCGAATTTAATCTGATTTTTTAAGAAATCGTCAATATAATGAAGTATCATAAGCTATGATCGTAGATTAGATACATTTATATTATACACCCTTTGAGGAATGCTCGTCGGCCATTTTAAAAAAATTGTTTCTTGTCCAAATTGTTGATTTGTCCTGTCTTTACGTTTGATAATTGTTAGAGAAGTTGCAATTACACAAATGTATTCATCCAATCCTCAGTCAGAAATTCCGAAACACGCATATTTATCAATACCTTTGTATCAATACAATAACAATGCACGGGTATTGATCAATCAAATCTGTGAAATCAGTATCTTAAGTACAAATTATCGATTATAAGATTTTATGCCACCATTATTTACATATTGATAGAACTATGTCTAAGCTTATTTAAGATGTTAAGACGTTATATTTTATGTATCGTTTATATCATATTTTGCAGATATCCTGATGAAAGGACAAATTATATGCCCTGGGCGACGCATTATTTATGTAAATTTTATGGTGAATGTTTGGATCATTCTATATGCAAGTGTGTTTGGACAGGAACTGTGCTAAATGTCAGCGAAGGAGATAATCTGGAACTACGATGTGATAATGGTGAAAGACGACAGATAGGCTGTGAGGAATTCAGGCTGAGGGAAAGTGAACATCCTGCTTCTGAGCTAAGTATGATCAGGTCAAGGATATATCTCCAGTGAAGAAGGAACAGGTCCAGTATATGGAGTGTTTAGGGTCAAGAGCAGACAAGAGTGGTGACTACTTGGTGGGCTGTGGTGTTGAGATTTATAAACCCAATCACGACTTTGGTAGCAGCTGTAGGGTATGGGACCAATTGCAAGTCCATAACTTGTCCACTTGGTAACCACAACGAGGAAAAACAAAGGAAATCCATAAAAAATCAATGGTAAATGATTTTTTTTATCAATAAATATTTAGAAGTACAAACCGATAGATTTTTTTGTGTTAAATTTAATGCAAAAATCCGAAAATTTGAGAATTTTAAGATGTTGTTCCATATATATATATATATATATATATATATATATATATATATATATATATATATATATATATATATATGTGTCTGCCAAATATGTAAAATAGATGCCGCACTAAACAATCTGCTGATATTAGGCAATATATTGTAAATACTTAATTTGATTTAAAATACAAAATGGCTTATAGTAAAGAACCTAGGATTTGTCTACAAAGTAGCCCTAAAATGCATGTCTGCTGTACAAAGTGTTCATATGATTGCATGTCTGATGTACAAAGAACAAGTCAATCAAGCCGGAAGTACAAAGTGGATTCACAGCATGCACCGGATATGGGTTGCTTTCAGGTGTGTTGTACAAAGTGACTGTGGGGAAACCGATCTGTTGGACACTGGCTACTTGATGGAGTGTGTAAAGAGGCAGAGAACATTTAACCTGGTCGAACTTTAAGAGTAAGCTGCCCCGTGGTTGGTATAGTGTACTGAGGATGTAATGGGGTCTGATCTTGTAGCAACTAATGAGCTTTGGGTCTGGCGAGTTGCCTCACACTGAACAGAGTGTCAGTCCACGGTGATGACTTAACCACCAATTACGTGTATATTATTGTAAGCATATGCCATCGATACAGATTGATTGCGTAGTCGCTATTTTATGGCCATTAGGCAAGAATAACAGGCCCTTGGCGTGTGTGGCGGCTTGTTGCGGCCGACCTGGCACACATACTGTGACAAGGACAGCAATCCTATTCTCATTGACATCCTTATGGAAACAAGGCCCGCCTAAATGGGATCTTAGCATGCTACACCCTAGTCACATAAGCCAACATCTAATTGATGCCCTCTCTATGCTACCTAAGGATTGTACCAGCCTGATCACCTAATGTACCTCTGTCATGACCGCCTATTGTCTCCTGTCGTCCACACATCATTTGTTCAATAAATTCTAGCCGTGTTCCCTGACATATGATAGATCGTAACAAGCACAGTGCGGCTGATGGCCACTTGTTTGTTGTGCTAAGAGATGTACATAAGTGCTAGTACTCGGAGATAGATTCAATTACCATATCCCCCCAGATCTGCTGCTACACTCTGCCAAACACCTTAATTGACGGAGATATCAGGTATCATGTGCAAGTTGTGTAAGCGATGCCAGCATCCAGGATACACTGCTCATTTATCACCGGCTCTCACTCAGCCTGCTATCATATTAACTACAACAATGATCCTCTTAGAAATCTGTCTTTATATCAAAATTGACAGAAAACCTGATTATATGATTATGTTCCTTTTTTCTTTTCTTTTTTTGTGTTTAACGAGTTAGCTTGTTCAAGATGTTACAATTAAATAATGTTGTGCCCAAAGACATCTGTAGGCATTTGCTTGGAGGATAGAGAGACAAATGGGAGCAGATAGCGCTGAATACTTCTAGTCCCATAAGGCCAATTGGGCAGACAACGTGAGCTGCTCAACAGGGAAGCAGTTGAAAGTTGTAAGCAGTTAACTGAGCTCATGATATGACCGGAATAGGGGAAGGCTCATAAAGAGAAGAGGGCACCAAAGCTGGCATTGCCTACATGTGTAGTGCCCCTCTGGGTGCCTCTCTTACTATGTGGCCAGCATCCTGAGTCAGCCCACTCCAGCCACACAGACTGGCCGCCCCAATGTCCCGCTGAGAACAAGTTTAAATGGAATATTTGCTACTGATCGTTCACAGGACTGGCAACCAACAGTTTGGGCAAATTGTTACATTTCAGAGAACATAAAGACTTTCTAAATCTGGTAATACACTCTGGATTAGACCATATCCGCTGCCGTAGCGTGCATTTATTGCCTTATCTATGAAACATTTTCTTTGAATATTCAGTTTCTCTGCAGCATTGCTTTTTATTTATCCACCATGAGCGTATAGCTAATATGCATTTATTTTTTCTATGCGAATAATATTTACATGAACATTTTCTGATACTTGCAGGTGCGTGATATTATTTGGTACGTACTATTAGATGACATCCTCTTAATGCTTTCATTAGAATCTACTATCACATTTAAACAGTATATATGATATTGAAGTTTACAAGTATGTTCAGATATTCAATTGTGACAATCATTTATGTGCTCGGTGGTATGGCTGACGGAATATTTATATTTTGTGACTTGCCATATTTAGTTTTATACCTTAAGCAACATGTATATATCTCATCATGCAGATAAAAAATACAAGGACAACGTTATTTGCCACCTTCATAATACCCTCTGGGTTCTTTATATAATTTGTTCACGGCATAAAATATGGGCGATATGGTGGAGGTGTTTCGCCAATTTAGCTGGCTATCAAGCTGGGACCATTGCATTTCGTCAATTGTCAGCCTCCACGAGTTATCAATTCCGGGGGGGCAATGTGAAGAGACAAAGAATGGCCTGGAAGCGGTGGCAAGATGGGGTAGCACTGATCTGCCAGCCATCGATTCTATCTCTGACAACTGCCTGCCAAAATTGCCCTCTAATAAAGCAACATACTCACCTCACAAAGCCAACACCCACAAGCCAACAAGCACACAGATTACGCTGAAACAATTGCAATCTGCCACGGCCTCTGTAGCTCAGTGCCATTTCTCCTTGGGTTATTATCAGATGTCATTGAAAACACAATGAAGTTATCTTCTTAAACAACACAGTGATCAGAGAGACCATACATACATCTATAGAGAGAGAGACATACACATATATGTGTGTATGTGTGTGTGTTTTAATGTCAGGACTTGGTTCATTGTAGGTTAGCGACCCCAAGAGCCATCGACACAGTGTCTTATTCTCACAGCCTGAATTATCACTTGCAGCTCTCCAATCATGCAGAGGGCAATTGACTTTTATTTGAGTTACATGTCTTCAGTGAAATGTGTTCGAATAAGGAGCTTCTATCAACAGGATATAAACACGACCCAGCCTTTTTCTATTATCCCACACATGGAGCTGAATCGTGTTGGTTTGTTTTACTAACCACAATTCCGCTACATGAGCCAGTAACTGGAAGGAACTAATCATTTGGTGTTTAAAATAGATTGCATGTAGGTGTATCCTGAAACCAAAATACTGACTTCAGCATAATATGATATGTTATGAACTGAACCTTAAATGGTATTAAGCCAGGGGCTCATGTCATTCTATCTTCATCTTTTAGTTTGATTAGATTTATTGCCTGATTTATTCACTTGTGATGGATGTAGCTTTCCTTTTGTATTTTTTATTTAGGTTTTACTGATTCAGGAAATCAAGATTTAACATCAATAGTTTACTTAATTTGGGAAAGAATAGAATATGCTTTAGAAATGTTGGAGATGTGGTAGTGGGAAACAGTAAATTGGAATAAAACGTATATACTAAATTAAGATATTAGTTAATCTTTCAACTTTTAATTAACTAGGGGCATGGTGGGTAATAACTTCAATTTCTTTGGTAATTAATGTATAAATATTAATTAACTTTTCAGTAATTTTGTGAAATTGGCAGTATCAGTATCAAGGTCAGATATGCAATCACATGAAAGATAGAAGATATTTATTATACAAAATGGACCGGTTGTTTGTTACACAAAATAGACAAGGTGGTTGTTACAAAATGGGCAAGCTGGTTGTGACACAAAATGGGCAAGGTGATTGTTACACAAATTGGGCACGGTGGTTATTACACAAAATGGACAAGGTTCTGGTTACACAAAATGGACAAGCTGGTTGTTGTAAAATGGGCAAGCTGGTTGTTACAAAATGGGCAAGGTAATTGTTACACAAACTGGACAAGGTGGTAGTTACACAAAATGGACAAGGTGGTTATTACACAAACTGGACGAGGTGGTTGTTACACAAAATGGACAAGGTGGTTATTACACAAACTGGACAAGGTGGTAGTTACACAAAATGGACAAGGTGGTTATTACACAAAATGGACAAGGTGGTTGTTACACAAAATGGACAAGGTGGTTATTACACAAAATGGACAAGGTGGTTGTTACACAAAATGGACAAGGTGGTTATTACACAAAATGGACAAGGTGGTTGTTACACAAAATGGACAAGGTGGTTATTGCACAAACTGGGCAAAGTGGTTATTACACGAAATGGATAAGGTGATTGTTACACAAAATGGACAAGGTGATTATTACACAAACTGGACAAGGTGGTAGTTACACAAAATCGGCAAAGTGGTTGTTACACACGATAGGACAAGGTGGTTATTACACAAACTAGACAAGGTGGTTATTACACAAACTGGACAAGGTGGTTATTACACAAACTGGACAAGGTGGTTATTACACAAACTGGACAAGGTGGTTATTACACAAACTGGACAAGGTGGTGGTTACAGAAACTGGACAAGGTGGTGGTTACACAAACTGGACAAGGTGGTGGTTACACAAACTGTACAAGGTGGTGGTTACACAAACTGTACAAGGTGGTGGTTACACAAAATGGACAAGTTGGTTATTACACTAACTGGGCAAGGTGGTGGTTACACAAAATGGACAAGTTGGTTATTACACACACTGGGCAAAGTGGTTATTACACGAAATGGACAAGGTGATTATTACACAAACTTGGCAAATTTTGTTTCACAAAATAGGAATGTTGTTTGTTGCAAGATGGACACATGTCATTCGCACAGATATGAATAGCACGAGTGGAAAAGTTGTCTGGTACACCAAATAAAAAAATGTTCTTTTGTGGAGTCTTGATACAAAATGATCTAATATGTCTGAGCAGGCTTGAAATACAAACTCTACAACATATAGAAACTATTGTTAATGTCTTCGGTAGACGATAACATTTTAATATGAAAACAGCAAGTAATTTTGTTCCTACCAGGAATCGCTGAGAAATGCAATGGATCACACAGCATGACTCTACCATGAGGGAGGGGTGCGGGTAAGGGGAGAGGGAACACACGAGGGGAGGGGGTGTGGGGAGCGAGGGGAGGGGAATATGAGGGGTACGGGACTGAGAGGAGGGGGATACGAGGGGTACAGGTAGTGAAGTGAGGGCTAGAGGGAAACACGAGGGAAGGGGGTGTGAGGAGTGAGGGGAGGGGAATATGAGGGGTACGGGACTGAGGGGAGGGAATATGAGGGGTGTGGGAGGTGAGGGGAGGGGAATATGAGGGGTGTGGGAGGTGAGGGGAGGGGAATATGAGGGGTGTGGGAGGTGAGGGGAGGGGAATATGAGGGGTGTGGGGGGTGAGGGGAGGGGAATATGAGGGGTGTGGGAGGTGAGGGGAGGGGAATATGAGGGGTGTGGGAAGTGAGGGGAGGGGAATATGAGGGGTATGGGAGGTGAGGGGAGGGGAATATGAGGGGCACGGGACTGAGGGAATGGGGGATACGAGGGGGACAGGGGCGGGGAAGCGGGTACCTGGACTGCAGCAGTAGCTAACTTCACACCAGACACTCACCCATTGTGTAGATCTTCATATTGACTGAGGTTATGTTACGATAAGCCTATGTGATGTATAGGGCTACAGGGTAGACTATGTTAGCCGTGTAAACACGGGGGACAGGCGGGGACTAGCGCTGCACCCAGCCGTCAATGCATGCATTGGCAATCTAGGGGTGCCCTTGCCGCGCTTCCCGGGAGGGCTGACCGCGCGCAGAAAGACGTCAAGGGCATGAGGGAAGGGCGGCCGCCTCACGCCGCTCAATTCGCTGGCGGTGCTGACTTGGATTGCTTGGCCTGTTGTGTGCCCTCTGGGAGCTCACAATCAATAGCATACATTGTACAATTGTATGGTGGATGTGGCTGGGCATCAAGACATCTCATTCTACTCATATTCCCAGTTTACCTTCCAAACTCCCTCAAACACCACCCACAAAACAGCTTTAATAACTTGAAGATAAAATCTACACCAGGCTCTATTTTGAAATATTCTGCAAGACCCCAGCCATGACTCCATAATAAATGCATTTTTTTGTGAATACGTTCATTCAAATCGCATCTGCATGCAGCGATTTTTCATTTTCATATAATTTCATAGACAATTGAGCATTTGAGAGATTTCTGTGATAGAACGATAGTGCCAATAGCTCTGTACTGTAAATAGACATTTACTTACACAACCGCAAGTCACCTTTTTGTTCCCATCAGTTTGCCGTTTTCTCTGGCACAATTTGTAGTTTTGCCATGTAACGCGAAGTGTTAGGTGAGATGTAGATATGTTTGTTGGGAAGTATGTTGACGTTTGCTTGTGAGTATTAGCAGTGAAGCGTAGCTTTTGCAGTGCCCCCTAGTGGCCGGTGTGGCTGCAGGCCCCCGCTCTCGACCCCCAGCCAGATATCTCCCTACCACCGCATCTCATCCTCAAACTGATCTCTCCTCACTCTCTACAGTAGCACAGTGACTTAGCACAACTCATCAATAATAACATTATTAATATACTAGAAATTGGATCACTTTCATGTCCTCGCCCTGTAGCCAGATAAACAAAATTCGTCTGCATGATAAACAAACCAAAACAAAAGGGTCAACTCCATGTGGAATTCATATCTTCAGTTGACCTGCGTTGTTGAGTGCAACCCTCGGCCTTATCAGTGCAACCGCACCCATGTCAGGACACAACAGGTAATGCATGTAACCTATGCCCATCTAGGAGCAATAGGACCATTAGAATAAAAAAAATCCAGATTTCCTAAATGAATTTGTGGAATGTTGTTACGATTGTTCTACACTGGACATAACATGTCTTGCTAATGTCCTGCATGTCTTGCTAATGTTCATTAGAAATGTAGCTTATAAATATATGAATTATCGTATAAAGGAAACATAAATTATCCAAGTCAGAAGAATGTTGGAAATAGAAGGACAGGGCGATTTGGTATTAATATTTATTGTGTTGAGATATGAAGGACCCTTGGAGACAAGCTAAATAACACTATATGTAATATGACGTATTGGTAGTACCACAAGATTGATCTGACAGAAAAATATTTTTTATCAAAATCGTTATTACCACCCAATTGTAAAATATTGACGTGCAAATGAATATCTTTCATATAATTGTCATATCTTATTTGAAAGAAAAAAGTTGGTTTTCAGAGCTTCACATGATACATTAAGAAATGACCTTTACTCAGACATATTCATAAAGGCGAATCCACAACAGATAGTTCATAATACATGCTAGGGCACTTCTAAATGCCAGGGATCCATTTTGTCTGAATTACTTATGACTGTCACATAGAGAAGGTGTGTCTTGTATTGGACAAGGGAGGGGGACACTTATTGAATGATATGGCTTGGTGCCATCATCTAACTCTTCCAGGAAGATAGGAGAGAAGCCGACCGCACAGATGAATGGCTATAATGTATGAATGGCTTGTACCGTTGCTTGTAAGGCTATATCCGCATCTAAGATGGCACAACTTGAGAGAAAATCACTAAGCAGCTACATAGAAACCGATAGAAGGAGGAGCACGCTGGATATAAGGTGGCTTTACTCCTTAATGACGCTCACATATCGGGTAGCATGCTCACTATTGAATGGTGGTACACACCGGGAGAGGAAGGAGGGGGGGGGGGTGATATAGTTTTGTTGGCTTGTTTGTTGGTGTGAGAAGCGTTGCATATAGACAGAGGAGGGCAGACAGCTAGGCGTGCCAGACCTCCCTACCACACACTACCTTATTGACAAACACCAAGAAAACTTGCCGTAAATCTCAGCCCAATACTCAAGATCCCCAATCTTATCCGCTATTGCTAGTCATTTATACAAGCAAAATAAGTAGCCATAGACTGACTCACTCCCGCCAATATGTCCTTCTCTAGTTCTCAAATGGAGATAAATAACCATTTTTCCAATATCAAACTAATGCAAGGCAAGTCTATAAGTGGTTATCTGGTAGTTTCATCCATCAAGAAAAAGCTCTATAGCTGTGTAAGGGGAGATTGGCTGTGGCTCTTGAAGAGTTTGTTCTCTGTCTTCCTACAAACTGGCCCATCCAGACTGAGCTACTCAGGGCCCCCCACTTCATTGCTCAAGTAGTAACCACATCACTATTCACCCGCTGGACCTCAAACTGTGAATGATATTTGCGTGAATAGTTTTTCACGTGGGCCCCAAAGTACAGAAGCCTCGATGTGAGTATATAATCCCAGCATGCCCTGCTGACAATGCTCACACCATCTCTAATACTTGTACTCTCTACTGGTCAAATCCTGACTCATATATGCTTCTGTGTTGTCCTTCTTCCATATGCCAGTAGAGCAATCAATGTTCTGCCATTTAGCAGTTAAGTTGTAAATTGGATCACATTTAGAATCTGTTATCAATCTATCAAGCCTGTACATAACTGACAACACTGTGGATGGGCGAGGCAATCTGTTCCAGACTCACATTCACACGCACCATATTAACTTTAACACAGACAGAAACATTAGAAAAGTGGCCTCATCGATTAATCTACTAAACACACATTGTTTTTCTATGGGTTGTCAGATGGTAAAACTGGTAGACGTTAAAAGTGTCGGTGCTTAAAGATGCGGATGCCGCGCCCGTATGTTGAAGGTGCAGGATGTTGAGACGGGCTCGTGCATTCCTATGCTGCAGTCTAACTTAGCCTCCTGCACCACGGCTGCAGGCCTACCACAAGTAAAACTGCCTCCAAAGTAGACAAAGTACTGACAAGCGAGTGTTGTAGAGTAGATGCCAAGTAGTAGAAGTTGTCACTTACTGAGTTGGTGAGGTGTTGTAAGTAGGGTGTGGTCACAAGGCTTGATCTGTGGCGTTGCACATCTGCCTCCAGCCCGCCAGCATCTCATCCCGTCCCGGTCTCCTCATCGTCTATGTGGCCGTGCAGCTAGCGAAACACTTGGCCGCATTGATCCGCTCTACACGCCACCCTCAACGCCGAATCACCTCCACAATACACAACTGTTTGTTTCTATTTCTTGCTGCATTTCAAGTAGCTAATCGAACATGATAAAAACGTAGGGACAATCAATGAAGTCACACAGGAATGCAGGCCACGTGGTGGTGTTGAAGGGGACGGGACAGACACACAATACGTGGCCTTGCCCCTCTGCCTGCCTCGACCGGGGCTAGCATTGTCCGCCACACTTATCTCATCTAGGTAGAGTTCTTGCAAGGACACCACCCAGTGCATACAGCCATGCCCTGACTACCACGGCCAGCCCCCCACGCCAATGTCTGCTACTTCCATCTCACAGATAAAGTAATCTTGTAGGAAACCTGCCTCTATCCCAACCAGCCCTTGCCTCTACCCTCTACAAATGCCGACTTCTTCTTTGACTATGCCTGTCTGGAATCCACAGAGGGTTCCCATCTGTATCTCTGCAGCATTCAGACTGATTTCTTCCTGCAACTAATTAACCCCCAGACTGCTACCACCCTGCCACTGAGTAACCTCAGAATACTTCCAAGTGACAACCTGGTAACGCTAGGATTGACTGCATTCCCCAGCCGGATAACCACTTTCACACCGTTACCTCTCTCAAGTATTGCCAGGCAAATCCCAGCCCGCATAAAACCATTATCACTTTTAATTACTGCACTTATTTAACTCCTTAACTCCCCAGATCTGGCTGCACCCACATTAGTATCTTAAGATGCGCATTTATTCCAATATGCCAATATATATTAGACAGTTACCACTCATCTCTTACAGATGTCAGAACATATTCACATAAATATGATTGACTTATTCTCCTGGCTATAAAGCATACCTTCTATACCATCTGGAGTGTTTTCCTTCATCTAAGATATGCAAGATGCTCCTTTTCCGTAATTTGTCTATAACACATCTGTGGCGATAATGTTCTTGTCTGATGAACATATATCTTTGGTGTAAAATCTATTTCATTATTTCATATGGTAACTCAAGCAAATCTTTTGTAACACTGGACTTAAATTTCTATTTGTTTACCATTACCTTGATAGCTTAATTGCATAGATTGCTCAATGTCTATCGGCAAAGCACCTAAATGTGCTTCTAATAACGATAACTACAGTCTAAATAGGTGTAATATGGAAGTCTGGGCAAACTAACATTACAACCAGATGCTATGAATTATCAAAGTCTCCACAGTCCACATCAAGCTTTCCAACATATGAATCTACCAAACTTCCTGTTCAGTCGGCAGTCTAGAATTATCTTTCAACTAACATGTACAAACTATGAAAGGGTTTTCACAAAGTAGCTTTTATGAAAACATTCTGAAAAGATTTAGTGATCGATGAAAGCAGTTGGAGGTAGTGTTGACTTTGTGTGGCCAGACCCTGGCTTTGTAACTAGTTGTGTGTGCTTGACGTGGTTTTCAATTGTCGAAATCCAAGCCCATGGCACATTGTTTGTGAATACAAGGGTAAGCTAATCGGGGTACATTAAGTGCGTTGTATAAGTGATACCATTTATTATGTACGTATGTGAAAACAGGTTGTCAGCTTGGAGACCGGTGGCAAAACAATGTTTAGCAGAAAAGCAAACAGTGGCAACACAGAAAGGGGCCATGTAGTCTCTCCAGGCTGTCCACAAAGCATTTATAGTGTCTCATAAATACAGACATATCATGAGCCCACTACAGAGCCAATAAAGAGTTGTCATTTTACTATGATGGAATGGTGGTGATGGGGAGGGTGCCATGAGGCCAGGACATGTCGGTAGACTGAGGCTTTTGTCAGTTGCAGCCATGTGTAAAGCGAGCATGGATCATAAATCAAACAATACTACCTGCCACATGGTGCTTTCTCACAGACCAATTCATGCAGGCCCCTCCTCCGCTCTCACCAAGTCACCTATCAACATGCATTGACACCAACGCACACACCGGCATGCCCTTCTCAGGACTGAATACCCTGTCCCACTCATAACAGCATGTCATATGCAGACAGGAACCAACATTCAAGATCTCACCTAAAATACCATAATATACTCATGCTACAATCTTTGTCCTACATTTATCTGCTTCAACTGAGACCAAGATATACACATTACAAATGACCAGTACCATGTTTGAATTATATCTGTGGTGTAAACGTACATAATGTTGTTCCTAAATGGATACATATAGAAAGGGTCAACACATAAAAAGGGTGAACACATAAAAAGGGTGAACACATAAAAAGGGTCAATACATAAAAAGGGTCAACACATAAAAAGGGGCCAACACATAAAAAGGGGCCAACAGACAGGGTAAACACACAGAAAAAGCCTTCACATAGAAATGACCAACACATAGAAAGGTCCAACACATAAAAAGGACCAGCACATAGAAAGGACCAGCACAGCACATGGAAAGGACCAACACATATAAAGGACCAACACAAAGAAAGGACCTACACATAGAAAGGGCCAACATAAAGAAAGGACCAGAACCTAGAAAGGACCAGAACCTAGAAAGGACCAGAACCTAGAAAGGACCAGCACATAGAAAGGCCCAGCATATAGAAAGGGCTAGCATATAGAAAGGACCAGCACATAGTAAGGACCAGCATATAGAAAGGACATAGAGAGGGTCTACACGTATAAAGGGCTAACACATAGAAAGGGTCTACACGTAGTTAGGACCAGGACATAGAAAAGGCCTAGACCTAGAAAGGACCTACACATAGAAAGGGCCAACACAAAGAAAGGACCTACACATAGAAAGGGCCAACATAAAGAAAGGACCAGAACCTAGAAAGGACCAGAACATAGAAAGGACCAGCACATAGAAAGGCCCAGCATATAGAAAGAGCTAGCATATAGAAAGGACCAGCACATAGTAAGGACCAGCATATAGAAAGGGCTAGCATATAGAAAGGACATAGAGAGGGTCTACACGTAGAAAGGGCTAACACATAGAAAGGGTCTACACGTAGTTAGGACCAGGACATAGAAAAGGCCTAGACCTAGAAAGGACCTACACATAGAAAAGACCTACACATAGAAAGGACCTACACATAGTAAGAGCCAACATAAACAATCCCCTTTATATCATGCACGATTGTGCAAAATAGTATTTCTTCCAATAACTATAACATAACAAGCATCTTTTCATGTATGTCATATTTAATGAAAAACGTATTGCACCAAATAATAAAACGCGAAGATTCAGAATATAAACAAAACAGAAGAAAATTTTGTTTTTGTTTGGCCGTGATATCATTTAGATAACTTTGATGCACCCATAATTAGCGATTCACCATGCTTCATGCAACAGTGATGATCATGTCCCAATGACACGTGTTTAATATCATTACGTGCCGGCAATTTTCCATTCAACTTTAAGCCATCTTGGTTCCAGATTCTCTCGTAGCCTGGCTTCCACAAGCACTAATTATTTTGCCCAAAACCTAATACCTGTAAATGCACTCCTGATTCAATGCTATATATATTTTTTTATCGCCCATAGATGCCCGATCCTCTCTCCAGTATGGCCCTTTAAAGGCATGTAGGTTTTCCTCAGGGAAAACCATCTCATGCTATTTTTGTACCATCAAAATCTGTTTGCAATCTGTAATTTCTGGAATCCTGTTCAACAATAGAAATAAAAAGACACAAGAAATATTTGGTTTCATGATTTGGCCAAAACCATCTTCATTGTATCTTTCTTTGAATGCATACTTTGACGTTGAATGTGATTAGCGTCTTGCAGTTGATCATGATGGCACATTGATTATACTGTGCAATTTTCCAGTCTTAACTATGACAAGGACATGTCACCTGTACGTCATTGAGAAATGCTTGTCACGACGAACTGGGTTGAAGTCTGCTGAATATGAGAGAGACATTCCTGTCGTCAGTGATGGAACTTGTCATGGGCAACATTTGTAATTCATGTCAGTTTGCATTCACATGTTTACCTTGCTTCCAGCCTGGACATATTGGTATCGTGATGATACACGCATTGACATTAACTGACATAGGATACTAAAACCACATCCACACATGGAGGAACTGACCAATGTGCAAACACAAATATGCTGATGTACTGTGGAAATATCATATTTGAACTGCGAGCGTCGATAATTATTGAATTGGCTGCCGTTGGCCGTAATTACATGAGATTAAACTCGTTTACAACCGATCATACAGTTAGTAAAAGAATAAAAGAATCATCCACATTAAGTCCCTTGTTTTCCTCCTTGTTTTTTTTAATCCAGGTTCTCATGTTATTTTAAGATTCTTTGTTACTGGATAAAGAAGAGACAAAGAAATGACTGCAATGCACAACGCAATGAGCTGGATATGGATTCTTATAAATACTGCTCATCAAACACAACACAGCGTAACTTTCTGCTCGGGGTACTCAATTCAAACACAAGTTTCTACCCATTTCATAATCCACTGAGCTTCGGTAGCACCTCACATTGTACCAAGAAAAACTCATGTGCCAGTTCTTACTCTGGTTACAATAATTAAAGAAGTCCCCACTTCAACTGGCACTTTTCATACATGAGTGGCTGTCAGTGGCAAACCCTATTCTGTCTTAAACAACGAGAGCTGCTCATACGAAGCCACAATCACAGTCAGATTTAATCTGAACACAGCATTCCGCATATCAAATCATAATTATGAATTGTAAAATATCAAACATCCAGCTCTACTTCCGGTTACTCCGCATGAAACAGATCAAACACAAGGAGCTATAAAACTACTCTTGAGACTTGAGCTTTCTGATTAAAGTAACAAATAAATCAAACTCCAGGCAATATACCATCCGGAATACTTCTCAGCTGACATACAGACATACTTATCTGTAAGTAATTCCATTGACCCTTTCCAATAAGAACCAAATATATATATATATATAGCTTGGTTTAGTATACTGTTTAACAAGTCAAACCTAGGACAACCCACCCAGAAATATCCATGTAGAATCGTAAAAGTCTAACGTCATTAACCTACATAGGTGCCCAAGAAATGCCAGAGTATATCTTCTGCTGCTCTTTTTCTATGTGATTATATTTCTCAGGAGGACAACTCTGGTAATTTATACATACTTTGTAAATATGTTGGAATAGATGAATAAATAAATCCATAAGAAACCCAGTTGATGAATAAATGTATAGATAAATAAACAAAATACTTCATTATGGAAAACGTATGACGATATGTGCTATATGTGTCAGATATCAGGGCCTCAAGTTTAATGAGGTCACCACATGCTCGCTGACCTGCTCAGGTCAAGGGTCAAATGCTCAGTGCCTCAACATGCTTAGCTTATCATATACTCCTGAAAGAAGTCAGATTATAAATAGTAATTATGTTCATAGCACATCTGTTTTCATTTCTCAAAATGTTCAAAGATAATGAAACAAATACAATCTTTATATCATCATGCAAAAGAAAAAGCCCCTTTTTCTTAAAAGTCCTGAGCATTTGTTTATTCCCGTTTAGTTATATAAATGTCACGTCTTCTTCCATTCTGTAAATCAGTTTTACAATGCATGATCTGAGGTCACATTTATGGATTTGAAGTCTTGGATTTTCCTCTTTCTCTTTTTGAGAGCAATTAATATCCTCAAAAATCACGTTCAAGTTCATCTTTGTAATAGTCTTGAGCATCTGTTTCAGTTGTATGTATTCAGCTGAAAATCTCTGTCGCTAATAATGAAAATTGAGATGATAACCTTAATTATCACGACTATAAATATTGGCTGCAATCTTCTCTACAGTTCTAACTTGCATGGGTGTTTGCTTTGGCTTATTTTACATTTAACGATAGTAGACTTTGCTTAAGCTTTGCTATATACATACCAAATATCTTAGGAAAAGGAACATTGGTTTTATTCATGGGTTCTGGATAACATGAAGTAGGTTTTTCATGGATATATATGTGCAATTGTCTTTGGCCGTAGAGAAGACAATATTGTGAGAGAACAATGGTGTCTCCTGGTTGCTATGCTTCCCTCCCCATCACAAACCGCCACCATCACTGCTACTAATATCTTTCTCAGACATCCTTACTGTCTACTTAACTCAATCCAAGTCTACTTATTTGTATTATGAAAAATTCATTAGTATCGAGTAAATGTTTGGACAAGTGTATGTTATATGCACGGAGCCTCGTCCTGTGTGTAATATGCCTTCAGTAATTTGATATATAGGGATATGCTTATTGATTTCCTACCTACAAAGCAATTGTGTGAAATTAAGATCACCAAAGTTAAAGAGATTTGCGTACTTTTTGAAAGAAGAAGCCACTGAATCCGAGGCCCTGAGACATTTAGTCTCTGTTTGATTTAGGGTTTCATGTTCTTTTTCATATTATCACGTGTGCCTGAGTTTACAATGCAAGTGCGGGAAAGATTTAGATGGCAAATCTGTGATCTGTAGATGCTGCAGTGTATTTACCTGCAGACAATAGACAGGTGTAGTTTGTGCAATTATGACGGCCGTGCAGATGAGGGGATGTACTGTGATTTACGCTGGGGAGGTGTTCAGCCATCACATGCTTGTATGTTGAGGCAGCAGATAGGGAAGTGTTACTAAATGCAGGACCTGAGATTGTGGTGTTGCTGGCATGATAGATGCGATCCGAGCCCCCACAGACACACGATATGATATCCCCAGGGGGTACACGAGCCCCACTATAGCAATACGTGGACGCGGCTACCTTCCCTCTCCTTCAGTCAACACTCTTTACTGGGCAGTGCTCAGACCACCAGTCATATAAGTCACCCCGTCTAGACTTCTGTCGATAATGTTTTGCACTGGCATTGGTGTTTTGTATGCTGTGGTATTGCCAACTTCTTGCAAGGAGAGCACCGAGTGAGAATATCTGCCTCCTACCGCACTAGTAATCAGCATACGTTTATATTCCTAACTATCTACAGTTTAGACTACCGCATATCAGGACCGTGGCTCGTATTCCGGGGGGGGGGTCCGACCGAGGGGAAAGGTAGTCATTTTGACGAACAAGGGTTTTTCCAAACTGACGTAAAATCCGCATTTACCTATGAAAATCGATTTTTCTATCTGATTATCACTTATCACTTATCTTTCTGTCTGATTATCACATTATGCTTCAGAAATGTACAATTTAAAAATATATTAGTATGTTTTCCAAATCTATGTATCGCACTTTATAGTATGTATAAGAATATATATTAATTCATACACAATTGTGAAACAATTAGACAACTCCAATCAGGTAGAAGTGCGATGTCACATTGAAATAAAAAAATGTATGACACTTTGTAACGTTACAACTATAGCAATATTAATGCAAGTACTCAAGCAATGATAACGTCTTCAACTACATAAAAAGTAACACAACAGCCCTGGCAATAGTAACGTCAAATACTCAAGCATTGTTAACAAACGTTCTTCAGCAGTCCAGCACTTGTAACGTAACAACTCCATCAAAAGTAACGTCACAATTCCAGCAATGATGAATTTTGTCCCTAGAGACGAAACCTGTTCTGTGGAATCTCTAGGACAACAATAGAGCAGAATGAAATACCATTGAAATGACTCGAAGTTCATATTGTTGTCAAATCACTGGTAATTGGCATGTGGTTTGACCTAAATTTGAGAGTAAAATGTCAAAGCGTATATTCTTGATGATATATACACAGACATGTTTTATATTGTATAGAAATGGTGGAAGGGAACAATGCAGGGTGAGTGGTGGGTATTAATAGACCAGAAATGTCTCGCCAGAAATGAGATATTATAGGAGAGCTGGATTGCATTAATGGGATAAAAGCAAGTAGAAATAGACCCAAGTCGCCTGGTGATGCAAACACTAATTATATCCGTGATATGTTGGTGTTAATATTCTAATATAGTTGGCTTACCTTAGAGGATGAGATGGACCCGTGTTGTGAAGCGGAGTGACTGTGTGGTCAGCATGGCGTGATCCGCATGAACACTTGATGCCTAAACCTCCAGCAGCCACGCATTCGCTGATCATCACTCCACCTATACAGATCACTGATGAACCCACTTAGCCCAGTCAATGATCACATTAGCTTCACTATATTCGCCGACATAATGTACACGTGGCTGGTGTCAACCATATTGCTATATTGGAATGATTAGATTTGGAGGAGGAGATTATTTTGGCTAACAAACCTACTTGTTATGGGCGAGAGTGCATTGTAAAGTACTTGGCGCGATCAGATTGCTCTCCTACAGAAGATTGAGCTGGACGCATTTGTTAATAATATGCCTTTGATCTACAATTTGCATTAATAAAGTGATCACCATCTAGGTTGTGTTGTCTTAATTGACATGCAATAGACTTGTACCAGAGAGTACGCGGAATCTGTTTATTTGAGTTAATAATATGCAATGCGCGTCTGCACACCACATATTAAGCAGTTTGCCATTTTGGGCGGCTGTTATCCTATGCCACATTCAATACACCAATGGACATAACAGCAAGTTATGGCTTAAGACAAGTTGTCAGAACTCTTACATCAAAGTCCACCATCGATCCTCTCTATATTTTACACACCGCTTAATGCTTTATTTTACGCCGAGATTTCCATTTCCATTTCATTGGTAACTTTAATTATTTTGCCTATCAGCGTGACCATGGTGCGTTCACGTTATGGACTCGGATACCGATTAATCAGGTGAAAGTTTACACTTATATTGTCTTTTCTAGATTACATATGGCAAATTACACCTTCGATTGCTATCATAACATAAATTCCCCAAACAATTTGGCGGCAAAGGATTTTAAGGCTTTAAGGATGTAACAACACAGCGATGTTATACGCCGTGCAACACTTTTAATGTTAATAACATGGGCATGGTTTGTTCTCGTCTGCGGGTGTGTAAGACTAAGATATTTCATCATTATAGCTGTTGATTGATTGATCGACGATCATAAGAGTTGTAACCTTTTTCCACACACACGATAGCAAGCTTTTTTCTGGGAAGCTGTTCATTGTCACATTTTCTTTTCCTCCTCATCACCTTACTGATAGGAATGGTCTATATCTGAGCATCACTCCAAACTGGCTCCACCTATAAACAAACTATCTCCACCACCACAATCCCATCCCTCCCACTACCTCAGCACCACAATCCCATCCCTCCCACTACCTCAGCACCACAATCCCATCCCACCCACTACCTCCAGCGCCACAATCCCATCCCTCCCACTACCTCAGCACCACAATCCCATCCCTCCCACTACCTCAGCACCACAATCCCATCCCTCCCACTACCTCCAGCACCACAATCCCATCCCTCCCACTACCTCCACCACAACCACAATCCCATCCCTCCCACTACCTCAGCACCACAATCCCATCCCTCCCACTACCTCCAGCACCACAATCCCATCCCTCCCACTACCTCCACCACCACCACAATCCCATCCCTCCCACTACCTCAGCACCACAATCCCATCCCTCCCACTACCTCAGCACCACAATCCCATCCCTCCCACTACCTCCAGCACCACAATCCCATCCCTCCCACTACCTCCACCACAACCACAATCCCATCCCTCCCACTACCTCCAGCACCACAATCCCATCCCTCCCACTACCTCAGCACCACAATCCCATCCCTCCCACTACCTCAGCACCACAATCTCATCCCTCCCACTACCTCAGCACCACAATCCCATCCCTCCCACTACCTCCAGCACCACAATCCCATCCCTCCCACTACCTCCACCACCACAATCCCATCCCTCCCACTACCTCCACCACCACAATCCCATCCCTCCCACTACCTCCACCACCACAATCCCATCCCTCCCACTACCTCCACCACCACAATCCCATCCCTCCCACTACCTCCACCACCACAATCCGATCCCTCCCACTACCTCCACCACCACAATCCCATCCCTCCCACTACCTCCACCACCACAATCCCATCCCTCCCACTACCTCCACCACCACAATCCCATCCCTCCCACTACCTCAGCACCACAATCCCATCCCTCCCACTACCTCAGCACCACAATCCCATCCCTCCCACTATCTCAGCACCACAATCCCATCCCTCCTACTACCTCCAGCACCATAATCCCATCCCTCCCACTACCTCCAGCACCACAATCCCATCACTCCCACTACCTCCACCACAACCACAATCCCATCCCTCCCACTACCTCCACCACCACAATCCCATCCCTCCCACTATCTCAGCAACACAATCCCATCCCTCCTACTACCTCCAGCACCACAATCCCATCCCTCCCACTACCTCCAGCGCCACAATCCCATCCCTCCCACTACCTCCAGCACCACAATCCCATCCCTCCCACTACCTCAGCACCACAATCCCATCCCTCCCACTACCTCCAGCACCATAATCCCATCCCTCCCACTACCTCAGCACCACAATCCCATCCCTCCCACTACCTCAGCACCACAATCCCATCCCTCCCACTACCTCCAGCACCATAATCCCATCCCTCCCACTACCTCCACCACCACAATCCCATCCCTCCCACTACCTCCAGCACCACAATCCCATCCCACCCACTACCTCCAACGCCATAATCCTATCCCACCCACTACCTCCAGCGCCACAATCCCATCCCTCCCACTACCTCCAGCACCACAATCCCATCCCTCCCACTACCTCAGCACCACAATCCCATCCCTCCCACTACCTCAGCACCACAATCCCATCCCTCCGACTACCTCCACCACCACAATCCCACCCCTCCCACTACCTCAGCACCACAATCCCATCCCTCCCACTACCTCCACCACCACAATCCCATCCCTCCCACTACCTCCACCACCACAATCCCATCCCTCCCACTACCTCCACCACCACAATCCCATCCCTCCGACTACCTCCACCACCACAATCCCACCCCTCCCACTACCTCAGCACCACAATCCCATCCCTCCGACTACCTCCACCACCACAATCCCACCCCTCCCACTACCTCCAGCACCATAATCCCATCCCTCCCACTACCTCAGCACCACAATCCCATCCCTCCCACTACCTCAGCACCACAATCCCATCCCTCCCACTACCTCCAGCACCACAATCCCATCCCTCCCACTACCTCCACCACCGCCACAATCCCATCCCTCCCACTACCTCAGCACCACAATCCCATCCCTCCCACTACCTCAGCACCACAATCCCATCCCTCCCACTACCTCAGCACCACAATCCCATCCCTCCCACTACCTCAGCACCACAATCCCATCCCTCCCACTACCTCAGCACCACAATCCCATCCCTCCCACTACCTCCACCACCACAATCCCATCCCTCCCACTACCTCCAGCACCACAATCCCATCCCTTCCACTGCCTCCAGCATCACAATCCCATCCCTCCCACTACCTCCACCACCACAATCCCATCCCTCCCACTACCTCAGCACCACAATCCCATCTCTCCCACTACCTCAGCACGGCAATCCCATCCTTCCCACTACCTCAGCACCACAATCCCATCCCTCCCACTACCCCCAGCACCACAATCCCATCCCTCCAACTACCTCCATCACCACAATCCCATCCCTCCCACTACCTCCAGCCCCACAATCCCATCCCTCCCACTACCTCCAGCACCATAATCCCATCCCTCCCACTACCTCAGCACCACAATCCCATCCCTCCCACTACCTCCAGCGCCACAATCCCATCCCTCCCACTACCTCCAGCACCATAATCCCATCCCTCCCACTACCTCCAGCACCACAATCCCATCCCTCCCACTACCTCCACCACCACCACAATCCCATCCCTCCCACTACCTCCACCACCGCCACAATCCCATCCCTCCCACTACCTCAGCACCACAATCCCATCTCACCCACTACCTCAGCACCATAATCCCATCCCTCCCACTACCTCAGCACCACAATCCCATCCCTCCCACTACCTCCACCACCACAATCCCATCCCTCCCACTACCTCCACCACCACCACAATCCCATCCCTCCCACTACCTCCACCACCGCCACAATCCCATCCCTCCCACTACCTCAGCACCACAATCCCATCTCACCCACTACCTCAGCACCACAATCCCATCCCTTCCACTACCTCCACCACCACCACAATCCCATCCCTCCCACTACCTCAGCACCACAATCCCATCCCTCCCACTACCCCCAGCACCACAATCCCATCCCTCCCACTACCTCCACCACCACAATCCCATCCCTCCCACTACCTCCAGCACCACAATCCCATCCCTTCCACTACCTCCAGCATCACAATCCCATCCCTCCCACTACCTCCACCACCACAATCCCATCCCTCCCTTTACCTCATCACCACAATCCCATCTCTCCCACTACCTCAGCACGGCAATCCCATCCCTCCCACTACCTCAGCACCACAATCCCATCCCTCCCACTACCCCCAGCACCACAATCCCATCCCTCCCACTACCTCCACCACCACAATCCCATCCCTCCCACTACCTCCACCACCACCACAATCCCATCCCTCCCACTACCTCAGCACCACAATCCCATCTCTCCCACTACTTCAGCACGGGAATCCCATCCCTCCCACTACCTCAGACCACAATCCCATCCCTCCCACTACCTCCAGCACCACAATCCAATCCCTCCCACTACCTCCACCACCACCACAATCCCATCCCTCCCACTACCTCCACCACCACAATCCCATCCCTCCCACTACCTCCACCACCACAATCCTATCACTCCCACTACCTCCACCACCACCACAATCCCATCCCTCCCACTATCTCCACCACCACAATCCCATCCCTCCCACTACCTCCACCACCATAATCCCATCCCTCCCACTACCTCCAGGACCAAAATCCCATCCCTCCCACTACCTCCACCACCACAATCCCATCCCTCCCACTACCTCAGCACAACAATCCCATCCCTTCCACTATCTCCAGCACCACAATCCCATCCCTCCCACTACCTCCAGCACCACAATCCCATCCCTCCCACTACCTCCAGCACCACAATCCCATCCCTCCCACTACCTCCAGCACCACAATCACATCCCTCCCACTACCTCCACCACCACAATCCCATCCCTCCCACTACCTCAGCACAACAATCCCATCCCTTCCACTATCTCCAGCACCATAATCCCATCCCTCCCACTACCTCCAGCACCACAATCCCATCCCTCCCACTACCTCAGCACCACAATCCCATCCCTCCCACTACTTCAGCACGGGAATCCCATCCCTCCCACTACCTGCACCACCACAATCCCATCCCTCCCACTACCTGCAGCACCACAATCCCATCCCTCCCACTACCTCCACCACCATAATCCCATCCCTCCCACTACCTCCACCACCACAATCCCTCCCTCCCACTACCTCAGCATGGCAATCCCATCCCTCCCACTATCTCCACCACCACAACCCCATCCCTCTCACTACCTCAGCACCACAATCCCATCCCTCCCACTGCCTCCAGCACCACAATCCCATCCCTCCCACTACCTCAGCACAACAATCCCATCCCTCCCACTACCTCCACCACCACAATCCCATCCCTCCCACTACCTCCAGCACCACAATCCCATCCCTTCCACTACCTCCAGCATCACAATCCCATCCCTCCCACTACCTCCACCACCACAATCCCATCCCTCCCACTACCTCATCACCACAATCCCATCTCTCCCACTACCTCAGCACGGCAATCCCATCCCTCCCACTACCTCAGCACCACAATCCCATCCCTCCCACTACCCCCAGCACCACAATCCCATCCCTCCAACTACCTCCACCACCACCACAATCCCATCCCTCCCACTACCCCCAGCACCACAATCCCATCCCTCCAACTACCTCCACCACCACCACAATCCCATCCCTCCCACTACCTCAGCACCACAATCCCATCTCTCCCACTACTTCAGCACGGGAATCCCATCCCTCCCACTACCTCCACCACCACAATCCCATCCCTCCCACTACCCCCAGCACCACAATCCCATCCCTCCAACTACCTCCACCACCACCACAATCCCATCCCTCCCACTACCTCAGCACCACAATCCCATCTCTCCCACTACCTCAGCACCACAATCCCATCCCTCCCACTACCTCAGCACCACAATCCCATCCCTCCCACTACCTCAGCACCACAATCCCATCCCTCCCACTACCCCCAGCACCACAATCCCATCCCTCCCACTACCTCCAGCACCACAATCCCATCCCTCCCACTACCTCAGCACCACAATACCATCCCACCCACTACCTCCAGCGCCACAATCCCATCCCTCCCACTACCTCAGCACCACAATCCCATCCCTCCCACTACCTCAGCACCACAATCCCATCTCTCCCACTACCTCAGCACCACAATCCCATCCCTCCCACTACCTCCACCACCACAATCCCACCCCTCCAACTACCTCCACCACCACCACAATCCCATCCCTCCCACTACCTCAGCACCACAATCCCATCCCTCCCACTACCTCAGCACCACAATCCCATCCCTCCCACTACCTCAGCACCACAATCCCATCCCTCCCACTACCTCCACCACCACAATCCCATCCCTCCAACTACCTCCACCACCACCACAATCCCATCCCTCCCACTACCTCAGCACCACAATCCCATCTCTCCCACTACCTCAGCACCACAATCCCATCCCTCCCACTACCTCAGCACCACAATCCCATCCCTCCCACTACCTCAGCACCACAATCCCATCCCTCCGACTACCTCCACCACCACAATCCCACCCCTCCCACTACCTCCAGCACCATAATCCCATCCCTCCCACTACCTCCAGCACCACAATCCCATCCCTCCAACTACCTCCACCACCACAATCCCACCCCTCCCACTACCTCCAGCACCATAATCCCATCCCTCCCACTACCTCCAGCACCACAATCCCATCCCTCCCACTACCTCAGCACCACAATCCCATCCCTCCCACTACCTCAGCACCACAATCCCATCCCTCCCACTACCCCCAGCACCACAATCCCATCCCTCCCACTACCTCCAGCACCACAATCCCATCCCTCCCACTACCTCAGCACCACAATACCATCCCACCCACTACCTCCAGCGCCACAATCCCATCCCTCCCACTACCTCAGCACCACAATCCCATCCCTCCCACTACCTCAGCACCACAATCCCATCCCTCCCACTACCTCAGCACCACAATCCCATCCCTCCCACTACCTCAGCACCACAATCCCATCCCTCCCACTACCTCCAGCACCACAATCCCATCCCTCCCACTACCTCCACCACCACCACAATCCCATCCCTCCCACTACCTCCACCACCGCCACAATCCCATCCCTCCCACTACCTCAGCACCACAATCCCATCCCTCCCACTACCTCAGCACCACAATCCCATCCCTCCCACTACCTCAGCACCACAATCCCATCCCTCCCACTACCTCAGCACCACAATCCCATCCCACCCACTACCTCCAGCGCCATAATCCTATCCCACCCACTACCTCCAGCATCATAATCCCATCTCACCCACTACCTCCAGTGCCACAATCCCATCCCTCCCACTCTCTCCAGCATCATAATCCCATCTCACCCACTACCTCCAGCGCCACAATCCCATCCCTCCCACTACCCCAGCGCCATAATCCCATCCCACCTACTACCTCCAGCACCACAATCCCATCCCACCCACTACCTTCAGCGCCACAATCCCATCCCTACCACTACCTCCAGCGCCACAATCCCATCCCTCCCACTACCTCCAGCATCATAATCCCATCTCACCCACTACCTCCAGCACCACAATCCCATCCCTCCCACTACAATCCCATATCATCCATTATCATACGTATTCATATACTTTTTTCCCATCTGAACAGAGTCTACTTCAGCCTCACATAACGGTTCAAATCACAGGACATCAATTCATTGCATCCTTTGTCATGTTACATCCCTCCAACACTGTGTGGCCCTATTGTTTCTATGCCCTGGCTAATTCATTTATTTATTTTTTTATCATGCTCATGAGGATAAGATGTCCTTCAATGATTAGATGTGCCTGGTTTCTAATCTTTTGTGCCATAGCTCCCGTTCAAACCCAGCTCTGATATTGTATATCCTCCAATAGGCTGAACTCATTACAGCTGATTTAAATAGTATTGACACACTCGCCATAGTTACGATAGTTTGTATTATATGATGAGCTTTCCCAGTGTCCATTTCATGCTGTCACATAC